>DWEM01003931.1:0-10180 GCA_018245935.1 Agara belti belti | reverse complement strand
AATGTTAATGTAAATAATACTTACTAATGCCTTCAGCATTTTTATTATAATGTTGAGGATTGCTGGGACGGGTGTATACAGCCGAATGTGGTTCGGCTTTGTTCTATCTCTTAAGAAATTTACACTCGACAAAGCTCTCTAATTGCTGTTGAATTAAGGTGATGAATATTTTGAGTCGTTGATATTTTTAGTTTACAAAACTGTCATTTTCTTGTGGGAACGTCATTGTCAAACGTCATTGACTGTCACGATTTCGTTCATTAGTCTACAAGAAAGACGCAATGTGTAATTATTTTGTTTGTGAAAGAAACCTGTAATAAAATCGGTTTCCCTCAACGCAATATTTGTAAAGTTCCGATAATATAATTTCGGTTTTTAAGACTATATAGCTAAATAAATGACTTCCAAGTACGTATACGTGACTTTACATTATTATTTTATGTCTTAATAGATAGTCATGCCTTGTTATTTACGGATAAATTGCAGATGATCCAAATCCCCCGACGGCCAGACTTACGTTATTTAATAAAGGCTGAAAGTTTCTCTGTGCATGTCCCCAATACAGATAAGAACGATCAGCGACTAAAGAGTTTGGGTGATGGTTACTTGGGCAGGTAACAGGTAGGTAAAGGTGTATAAAATAGCACTTCCAATATGTTGATGTACAAAGCTTAGTTTTTTAATGTTATTCAGAATATTATTAGAAATCACGTCACAAATTGCCGGACACTTAGAATGTTTTCAACCCCCAGCCAGACACCCAGCCAGCTAGACACAGGAACTTCCTTCTGACGTATTCCCGGAGCGCTATAACACGGGGCTTTACAAGAAAGGCGCAAAAGGAGCTCTACTCCAAAGCTGGCAACGCATTGGCCACTTACCATCTGCGACCCGGTGACCCGTCTGCCTGTCGCTGGGCTGAATTATAAAAAAAAAACTCCTTCACGCTAGTAACAGGTGTAGCGCTACTTCGGTAGTGGTACTTGGCGTAGCGCGCGTCCAGGACGAACCATATACATTTTCTACCAACTACCAAATGTGAAATTTATGGAAAAGCTCTACTTTTAATGGTTAATTAAAATATAAAGGGAATGATTCTGGTAATAATAAATAAATTTAAGCCGAATATTTAAAATAAAATCTTTATGTACTTATGCATAATTATTAAAATTAACATCTACTCAATTTCATAAAATGTAGCCATTTAAAATTATTCATATACAGATTCAATTCTGAATTATTGTTATTTATAGAACTTATAATTTAAAATACATACATATATAAGCTATGAAAGGCAACTTAATAATATTTGAAACCAACATGCTAATTGAAAGCAATATTTTACATAATTATGAATTCAGTAATAATTTTTTCTTTTTCACAAAGAACACAAATTTTAGTAAGTGATCATAGAGTCGTCACAAAATAATAGGCTCGTTTTGATACTTGTCATTGTACCGTAAGTAAATGATGTGAAGAAATCGGTATCAAAGGAATCTGATTTTGTGAAGATTATAGTTACTTAACTTTCTAACTTAGATTAAATCAAATGTACAGATATATGATACCCTTACATTGAGTAGTATCGATATTTGTGTCATTTCAAAAGGTAGTTACTGCGTTTGCCTAGACAGCTGATTTGTAATTTCTATAGCATAACAGAACGGAAAAAGAAAAGACTAGATCGTTATCATTAAAAAGAAAACATACATATTTACGTAGTAAAGAGCAATATCATATTTATGTTATATATCTTCTTTAATTTTGTGCAGTTGGTCTAGAAATCTTTTGACTGAAGAACAAAGTAAGGTTGCAGGTAATTAAATCGACTGAATCGTAGTTTGATAACGTACCTATTAACTAACTTCGCTCTAAAATTTCTACGTGTATAAAATTTATATCTAGTAATATTATACCTTAAAAATAAGTTGCTAAATGTACTTACGTAAATAGGGATTTGCGAGGCAGTAGGTAATAGCAACGTACCAGAGAACATTTGCAAAATTTTGGGTCAGCATTTTTTTATTTTATTCAAAATAGAAACGATCAATTCATATTATATTATTATTTCCTGTTGGAAAAGTTTCCACTTGACTCAAGTGTAAGAGACGAATACAAATTTTGCGACTCATGACTTGTAGTGCATGACTCAAAATTTTGCTATTCGGGATTCGTTCTAATACTTATTATACTTATTATACATACATAATACTTTGATGGAAATAATAATAATTATTGTTTGACTTATTTTAAAATCTGTGTTGTTCTGGTCATGGTTTAATGTGAAGTCATGCAGTGTGAGTAGTACCTCAGTATAATTAATGTGATGTTATTATATTATTTTTGATCGACAAAAACCACGACTAGTAAATTAGATAGTTATTAATTGTGTGAAATTTAAAATAAATATATATCGACATTAGTACTAAATATTGACATTAGAACACGGATTTTGTAATAATGTAGCGTTGCTATATAAGGAATGAATGAAAAGATGTAAAGTATCTTCTCTTTAGAATGGAATGTTTTATCACAATAATAAGTGAGTTTCAGTCATAAAACGGACTGGTATACTCTATGAATACTTCAATAAACTTACAACCGTCTAAAATACATTCTTAACGAGCTATTTTATCAGTCTGTTTAAATTCAAAACCTTATCGTAGTTTGGTCAGCATCGAAGAAAAAAAATTATAATATTTCCTCAATATCCATAACAATGATGTTAAATATTTCTTCTGTGACCGGCACATGAATAAAATGATAGTAAGGGTACAACACAATAATTAGGCTCGTTTGATGCATTTCAATGCTCTGAGACTTTATCTACCTAATTAGCTATATTTATAGTTTAGTTGAACTTATAATGTACAAGTTGAACAACCATGAGGTACCTACAGATAATATTATCACATAATTCACAATATCCATTATACTCGCACGTGTCCTTCGATCATTTTTCTGCATTTCTGAATAGATATTGTATCGAATCTTCATGTAGCGCAATAAGCAGCATAATAATTCCACCCGTAAGGATACCAAGAACGGCCAACAATAAGTTAATGCTTTTTCCGTTGTTGTTTTCATTAATTTCTGGGACTAAATCAGCAAGCGCAATATAAAAGAAAGTTCCGGCTGTAGCTGCATAGATCCATTGGGATGCCGATTCGTGGTCCTCGGCAAGCCAAATACCTCCTGCCATCCCAAGAAAGCTTAGCGCGGATGAAAGCAAGTTATAATACAACGCGCGTCTAATACTCATCCCGGAACGTAACAATACTGCGAAGTCTCCTAGCTCGTGCGGTAATTCGTGGCAGAAAACTGCTAAGGCGGTGGCAAACCCTGTTACAGGATCCCCGCTAAATGCAGCGCCAATCGCTAAGCCATCAGTTAGGTTATGCAAACCGTCACCGACGATCACCATAAGGGCCGTGGAGGTCATCGGTCTCTCCACGGGCGGTGGAGGTGATCCCGGCATCATCGCACCGAGCTCTATGGGCTCTATTTGCTTTGTGGACTCCATTTTTAGTTCTTCGACCGATTTTTCGTTTGAATGATCGTGAGAATGAGCATGTCCACCATTAATTGTTTGCATAATAGCTTCAACTGCATAAAACAGGAGAATAGTGAGGAAGGTAACACTACACTTCAGAACTACCTCGGTTTCTTCTTGTGGTTCGTTAGGTAATCCGTGAGATTTGAGTGCGTGAGGCAAAAGGTGCAATAAAGCGTCGCCGCATAATGTTCCCACGGCCACTGCCACCAGGAAGTGCAGAACGTAACTAAATATAACAGACTTGAGCATTGGTACAATGGCAACTCCAAGTAAGCCTGTAGCACTGATCACAAGGATACTGAGACTTGCGTAAATCCATGCTGTAAAAAACAAATAATTAGGAGAGTTAGATATATGCATATTGCAATGGTACGATATTTATAAAAATATAGGTTATACACAGATACACTGTAATATATTAACTTAGTATTATTGATCCAATATGTGTTTCAAGCACTTAGAAGCAGTCCTTGCGATTTTATCAAGTACACTGCAGTAATTCATCAACTCTGTTAAGTGAAATACTTACTCCAATGTCTTGCGAGTTTCGGTTTTGGAATTTCGGTTTTGTAACAGGAACGCTGGTCTAACTGGTAAACCAGGGCTGGACACATTTCTAAAAACGTCTTGGGATTTATTGTTATCACACCGGGTTCATTCTCCATTCCGTACACTTCCAGAATTTCTTTCGGCGAGAGACATGGCTTTTTCAGTATCGATACATCTGTAAACAGAAAAGGCGTACGTTTATAATTTGGTTAATTCATTCGTTGTATTGACTGTGGTCATTTTCAATTGGTAACCTTGAACAAGGGCAAAAATCGGTAGCCGCTTTATGAATGTTATTATCCATAAGTAGGTACTAAACACGCATGCCTACCCATTGAACACTGTCAATACTGATAAACAGAAAGATAAAACCTCGATTAGCAGAATATTTATTGTACTTAAATATAAAAAGATTAGACGCTTTGTTTAGAATAATCTCGTGAATTCAATATAATAAGTTGTTTTAATTGTGAAGTAACTTTTCAGGCACAGATTGTTCTTCAAGAAGATTGAATTTTACTGAAAATATCTATCTAGACCACTGGTAGGTTTCGTAAAATGCATAAGCGCTAGAGGATAACATTAAAAGACAAAAATTAGCACAGCGAATTAATGTACTTATTCAATTTAACAGATCATTGACTCTAGATTACTGTCGGGAAGAGTCGACGTTTGGTCAATCGGCGTTGCTCCCACGAGAGTGTAATAGGATAATCGTGGACTCATAACGTTGACAGTGATAGCTCCGATATACATTTATCATCAATAAAGTTTAGGTATATGTTATTATATTACTTTATATTTGTCTATTTTCATGTTTTCAAGTCATACTTAACATGTTAACGGCGCTGTCAGGGTGCTAAATATAAATGTACTTCGGTACAGTTGTTATTAATATGCCACCAGCTATTTACTCGCCCGCTTCACATGACGTTGGTAAAAAGTGTAACATTTTATTTTGTGATTAAAATTACTTTTATAATATAATGTAGTAATTCGTTTTATAAACAACGTTTTTTTAAATTAATTTCTTTTAACATACTGTAAGTGTGTAGGTTCCCTCACAAAGTTTACCTTCATCGTTATAGCGTGTGATATTAAAATATTTAAGTTTTAAAACCCATGTAATAAGTCCGAGGTGCGTGCCAGGATTTGAAACCAGAGCCCCGGAGTGAGAGGCTGAATTTCTAATCACTATCATTGCTTCAACACGAAATTGACGTTTAGGAATATTTAGTTACTAGTATTTCGAATATTTGCGGAGATAGCTACTATTACGTAGATAGACTCACGTAATCTGCAGATTCCGTCTAAGATCAGGCTTGTCATCAACATGGACGAAAAGCAATCTACGCAAATTGGTCACAGCTTTGAAAATATCTTGTAAATAAACAACTTGAGTATTGGCAAAAAATATCGCTAGGTTTTGTGGTTACTTAGTAAATAGCGCGGCTCTGGGAGTCGTCGCCGAAACGTTGACCATTGTACGTTTTTTTGCGATCGAACGATATCTTTTACGATTATTTAACGTCGTAGACGAGAAGCGAAATCGATAAATAACATATTAAGCAAATAGATGGGGAGAATTTTCCGGACGGCTTGATACCCATAAATGGCAGCTTGTTCGTTCTGAAAATACGGGAACTTCATACTTATTTAATAAGTTTTATGATATATAGACGACAAACAGGTTAAGGTTCATTCTCACTGATATTTTTAACTACGAACGGACCATTTTTAACTGGTCCGTTCGTGGTGGATAATAAGTGCCTAACTGCGAAGCCGGATGTTATGGATTCGATTCCCACCAACAACAAAGATGCGTATGATGAGCATGAATGTATGTTCTGTCTATGCTGCTCATATTATTTGTATAAGTACCTATGTATTTAGGAATCTATGTATGTTGTTTATTTGGCGGTATGTTCAATGTTACACATGCTTTTTTTTATTTGGAATAGACTAGGCAGTTGAGCGTAATCTCTGCCTTATTTGGAATTGGATGGTTGTACGCCAACTTGCTTCAAAGTATTGTTAATATTACTACAGATATTATGCAAATTGAATAAGATTATACTTTAGTACGAGATTCACAATTCACAAGTTTAGGGCCAAATTAATTTCGAATTAAGATCATCTATCTAGATGTTGTAGGTATCTTTGTAGTAACTATCTTTAACAGGTAATCGTGAAATCGTAGAGAAGAACCGCTACAAAAAATCGTACCCAATAATTGTGCAAGGCCATCTTATTACTACCAGTTATTTATAAGTATACTAATAGATCTACTGCTGTAGCTTATGTTTTGTTGTGTATAGTATAACAATAAAAACGACAGACCAGATTACATATATAAAAATATTATTATTATTTATTAATGCCACATGCCAGTTTCTACCCAGATAATGATGAGGATTTGGTAGAGGCACATCATTAATATAGTTTTAAAATATTGGCAGTTAATTGTAATGGTGACCTCTATAGCACTGACATTGTCAAGGATGTCATGAAAATAAACACGGTAACTTTTCTCAGTGACACATTAATTACATTATACATTTCCGCCTTTTGCTAAAGCCCATTCAAGGATACGAATGAGAATGAGCAATTACCTGTGTAGGAATTTTCTTCATAAAAGCCTGAATGATTCATAGGTTCTTTAAAATTAAGCGATTGCCAAATGAAAGAATAGTAACTAACATTTTTAGCAAATTCAGGTTATAACCGTTTTCCCCTGATGATTATTTACTACTTAGTTAGTATTTTCAGTTTTTTCTGCCATAAAACGGTATGTTTAGTATGTAAGCACAATAGTCAATTTTAAGCATCTATGTTACAATCAGGGCTACGTTATAATATTATACAGATAAAAACATTGCCTATCTGTTTATATCCTCTGTCAAGTTAGTGAAAAACATTTAGTACTGACCGCTTGTAAGCGCCCTTCGGTGACGGTGCTGGGTGTCGTGAAACTGCTTGAAGGTGCCGTTTATCCGATGAAGGGCAATGTCGTGCGGGGAGTTGAACACCCGGCCGCCCAAACCAAGGTTATCCAGAAGATGTTCGAAACCCTGGAATTGTATTGATATAAAATTAGAATTCAATTTATTTCGACGAAACTAAATAGTCGGATGATAAAGCGATAGTGGTAACCGTAAGTTATAACGATATCATTATATTAATGACTTAAACCTAAGTTTAAGCCGTCCATTTAAAAGTTAGGTATTTCAATGGGTGAATTGTATAAGAATTAGAAAGAAACATAATTAAGATATTTCAACTGTCATTATGATTTGGAGCCCTTATTTAAGCGATTTAGCGATATGTAGTATCTTGAGTGTGGCTGCAGACACCTACATAAACGATATCTGTAGTTACCACTTAACCACATCACTAGTAATAAAAATAATATCATAATATCTTTCAACACTAGCTGGTCTACGTTACATGTCCCTTTGGTATTCGGATTTTATAAATCAGTCGAGCATTAAGCGCTTTATTCAAAACGTGATAAAAATGGGTCATTAGTAAATAAGCCAATGAACTCCAATGAACTTCATTATTTTGCCAGACAGAAGAGTAATATTTCGGCGACCAATGTATTTTTGACTTGGATTCTTTGACGAACGCCCAAAATTTTAATTTTTAGAATATTTATTTGTACTTTATTTTAGCATAGGAGAATATGGAGCAAACTTAATGTCTCATTGCGTTTTCTTCGATTACGAAATTACAGTTTACAGTGTCAGTTAGGTGTTATGTTGAATTGAAATTCAAGAAGTTGACAGCTTGTTTGGCTTCATTTAAATATTTTTATTGTTGAACCTATCAATATAACTGTTTTTGATTAGAATTGGCTATCACGCAAAGATTATTTACTTATTGATTAGACATATTAAAGCTAGTTTAAATAAGTATAGCAAATTCGCCTCATTAAGCAATGTCAAGTTGAAAGTCGTTTAGATTGATAAAAGATTGATTGAGTGAAAATACATAAATCATCGCAAAAATTGAACTTTGGCCCATATGGTCGCGTAACATAGCATTATGTGGTAGGTACCATGGTTAAATAAGACTAATCCGAAACGACTCTGATAAGCCTATGTTTAATATACGTATTCGTAAGCGGAATAAGAGTTCTCTGAATATTTTAATACAACATTTAGATTAGACCAAATTTTATCCTTACATAATATTAACGGGATTTATACTACTACATACATACTATTATCTACGTACCTATCTAAATATAGATAAACGCGAACCATTGAAGAATAAGTCATAAAATAATTTATTATGATATTATAATGAGCAAAATAAAGAAGATTTAGAAAAATAATTAAATGTATTTTTTTCCTTCTCCGTTGTTTTATTTTCACCTAAAATTTCATTCAAATAAATCTATTTCCTCTTATCATTTGAGACAATAAAAATGGATAAGTACTTAAATTTATTGTTACAAATTTTAATCTATTTCCTATAAAGATAAAAAGGTTATTGTTGCTAATTAAAAGATAGTAAATAAATAGACTATATCGTGCCATTGCCATCATTATTAATTTGATCAAATATTATTGTTCAAAACTAACTGATTTGCACACCGCACGGATAAGAGAACCAAATCACACCATTTTGAAAAATTAGTTCTACCTATTTATTATATCATATCCTGCAAATAAATGAATTGAATTGAGTTTACATGCGAAAACCGTAAAGAGAAATTAAACGTAGGTACCTACTGAAAAACGAAACAGGTATTTTTTGGTTATAAGCAATATGTCAATCATTTTCAAGCAGAGACGTTTATATGGGTATATTTAAAGATTTTACAGAATTCACAGATAACAGTTCATATTTCGTATGTTTCATAATTAACATATAATTACTTTGGATATTAAAAATCAACGGAAACTTTACCTCTTGTGAGAACTGAGATAGTTGCCTCTAAGTGAACATTACATACGTTATATATTTTACAAGTTTTTAGACAAACCGTCTTGCATATATAATTGAACTCTATACAAATTATTAGCTTAAGAGCAAATTATGTTAAATGCATTCGCCTTATTGGCAGCCTTATATTATTTGTGTCCTTACATCAGACTATTGTAGGCAAATGAAAAATTACTCGAAGGAGACTGTTATTATAAATATAACAATAGCTTTCCGAATTCATTGTGTCGCGAAGTACGGATTAACCTAGAAATATTAAATTATTGTGTTTATGTTATTCAATAATGTCATTGAGCCGTAAATTTTTATTTTATTAGCTATGCACCTGTATAGCATTTAATTTTTTAAGTCGCGAGTTCTTGAAGGCTAGTTTCCTAGGTCTATTTTTTAAGAAACTGTATTTATTGTTACGGAATAGTTACTGTAGCGTTAAAAATTATATTTAACGACTTTAGAAATACGTCTTAAACAAATATATAATAAAATGGCTTCGATTTGTAACGTTGAATAATAATATTAATAAAGACTGAGGACAATTCCACACACGGCTACCTATCTGATTCCAAATTAGGCAATTGAATTGCTTGTGTTATGGTAACCGGACAGCTGATAAACATACATACATACAATATAATACTCATATTCATATTTTTTATTATACCCAGATACAGAACAATCAATGTGCTCATCACACAAACGTTTGTCTTGAGTGGGATCGAACCCACAACCTCCGGCTTAGCAGTCAGGGTCTCTAACCACTCGACCACGAGGTGAGTCACGATAAATATTGTTAACATATTGATGTACAGTGTAACAGTACTGTTCATTTTACACACTTTATTTCTGAACCAGTAAAAAATTGATATAGTGTACCTACATGAAAAATTGCACGTATTAGTTCAGTGAGTAAAACGCTCCTTTATTGCTTGGGAAGCGATCTCTTCCAAGGAACTTTTCTTTAGAAAAATAAAATAAAATGAGCACCGGTAAACGATATGTGAAACTAATATTAACCAACGTGTATTTACTATTACTAGTGGTCGCGTAGCGGTCGAAAATCGACCGTACTTCATTAAATCAATTTTTAAATTTGAAAGCATTTTCTACAATTTTTTCTGTGTA
>DWEM01003930.1:0-10181 GCA_018245935.1 Agara belti belti | reverse complement strand
AACGTAACTGGTGAAATGTGGGGGTGTACTACACTCCTCTGCCTACCCCTTCGGGGAATACAGGCGTGATGTTACGCTTATTACACAATTTTTGGGAAGGGAACCGTACCCACAATCACCGACTTATCCCTTCTGGTGCAGTCAGTTTTACTAACCACTTACCAAACAGTCCGCTTTTATACGACCGCAACGAAAGTCTTTATGAAATTAATTTCCCGAACTGAACATCGAATAGTTTGAAGAGTTAAATAGACCGAAAACTATCTTAAGTGAAGCATTAGTTGTCTGTAGTTGAGTAATAAATTTGTAGTCAACAGAATCCCCGGGTTAAGTTTCACCTCCTGCAGCCGCGGAGAAAGTTAAGACTGATCCGTGCAGCGCTGGTAAGTTTAATTTGTAGTTTGTAGGTAAAACGGAGGGGAGATAAACCTCTCTGTGCAATCACTATTTTCTTGTTTTACCACTTCGAACAAAATTATTTTCCGCTGGTACTGTTCAATAGACAAACATGTACGAACACTTTGATGAAAGTATAGAAGACTCAAAGGAAATTTGTCAGCCTAGACCTATAGAGGAAATGTATGATGTACGTAATAAAATTCAATTGAAACTGTTCATGCATTCACTTCAGAATTTGGTTATTACCTAAAAAATCCTACACATCAGGTCACTAAATGTATGTGAGAATGATTTTGACAATAAAATTTAAATGATCTTAATTACCTATTTAACTTCATATTACATTGTTCTGATATGATTACATTAAAAATCCATTGAATAAATTAATCGCATAATATGAAAAATTTTTTCCCCTCTTAAGATTGGTGTCATCGATGTTTGACTGTGCACTGGGACTGACTTAAAACATCATACGCTTTATGTTAAATAAATAAATAAATTTAATTTCACTGGCAATTATATTAACAGTAAAAGACTAAAAAACAATCACAAATTGGAATAATAAAATTAGTACTGAGCAGAAAATTGGTAAGATGTCAACTCTTAATATGACAACTACAATCTGAAAGAGAATTTATATTTCTTTTTCGAACAACATGGTAATTTGTACAAGCATTTCATTTTATTCTCAAGGAACGTGTGAAAGATTTTATCTATGACATCCGTACGGAAGTATAAGAGAAGGTCCACTCGGCCGCTATTTACAAGTCCTTCGCCGCTCACCTTGGGGTGGAGGGTTCTCCCATTGAACATTGTAAATATCGGATGGCCCTATCCTTCACGTCCTGAGAGAGGACACGTATCGACCAGTGGAAATACAATATGATCGATTACTATCGTGATGGTGGTAATATTCACTGTGTTCACTCTAAATTGAGAGAGTATTATTTAATTTTGAAATGTAAACAACGTCGCATTTTGTAACTGTACTTACAATAATACACGTCGACATTTCTCGGTAGGCTACGTCAAACAGTCGATGCCATATTTCACGTTACGCAACACAAGGTCAGGTTCTGCGATACCTTCAAGGCTATTTAGAAAAGCTTACGACTTTAAGTTAACGGTACGGTAACGAATATTATTCGCAAAACCA
The DNA here is from genome assembly GCA_018245935.1 of Agara belti belti. Classification (NCBI taxonomy): domain Eukaryota; kingdom Metazoa; phylum Arthropoda; class Insecta; order Lepidoptera; family Hesperiidae; genus Agara; species Agara belti. The sequence goes on along the minus strand of DWEM01003930.1, from coordinate 8,626 downwards.
AGTACTCCATTTATATTTCTTAAAAAAAAAATTGTCTTTTTAATAATAAAATAATTCAAAATAAATCATTTAGGAGTAAATAAGTAATAAGTAAATAAGTCTGTTATATCAATCACGTATAGATAACAAAAGTAACAAAAAATGTATGGTACAAAAGACAAGCTTAATTCTTTAATAGCATATTATATCAGCCGACCTCAGGGATTTGTAAAGAATTAATATGAAAATACATCGTTCATATTGTCGAGCATTCGCACTAGTCGAGATCCTTATCAATAATTAAACCGCCGGCTCACCTCGGAGCCGGATAGGAGAGGTTCAATGTGTAGCCGGCCTGCGTCCCGGCACGCGGCGGCTCGTCAGATGGCCGGGAAGAGCGCCGCGGTCGCCCGCATCGCGCGCTCGCTCTACCGCGCGGCTCAACGTATAACAATAATAATAAATTACCACATTACTCATTAATTTACCTCATAAACATACGGTCAGTAATCTAATACATTGTGTATCAGTTACGTATTTTTATTGAACGTGTTAGATCGAAGTGAAGTGACGGCGATCTGTTCGATTTGAACTCGATAAAACGTTGTATTAATTACACGTCGTGTTTTTGAATGCTCAACGAAGTGTTGTGAAAAAGCTCAGTGATATTACAGTGGCTCAAAATGTATGACGCGTATCTTAATTGAATTGTTGAAGTATAATATTCAAATCGTGTCAGAGTTTGCGATATCTTAAAGTTGCCGGTATGAATTGCAGTTATTGAAGTAATACACTTATTTTCACTCCAAACAGTAGTGCATGTGTGAAAATCATTCAAATATTCATATTCTCCGTCCGTTCTATAGAAGGTGTTATAGGTAACGTTGTACCTATTCCTGTGTAAATTGAATTAGAACTATATCAAACATCATTCGGTTGGCAAATGAGATGTCCGTGTCGTCTAATAGGCAGCGCGAAGCCTCTTAAGTGACATTAGCCACGCGGACCCCGCGGGACGGGTGTTCCTTCGCTGCCGAGAGCGTATCTCTATGTCGCGCCTAGCAACAGGCTGACGTTACGCCCTGAATCGTTAGCAATATGATACATTAAAAATTAAACATTAATCGATATCACGGCGAAAGAAAACATCGTGAGAAAACCTGCACGCTTTACATTTCACCGTAATGTTCTGTAAGTTGTGTGAAGTTGGCCAATCCGTACTTGGCCAGCGTGGTAGACTATGTCGGGATACCCGTTTCCAGCAGTGGAATAATACAATAGTTTAATAAATTTGCTATTCTGATTTAAAGACCCCCTCGCCGTTAAATCGTTAAACTTTTAAATATATTATTGCCCTGATTTTAAGTTGTGTTGTATGTATTTTGGAATTGAAGTCGCGAAATGGAAAGCAAAGCTTTACGTAACGCTTCGGCTATTACACAACGCATGTCCTCGGCGCGTTTTAGCTTTTGACTAATACATAATGTTTGGTCGATATTTTGAACTTTGAACAAATACAAATATCTCAAACGTACGTCGATACTAAACAACACCCCGATGACCTCTAGTGACATAGTTTCTTCGAACGCTTTCGCATTTTGGTTCGCACGGCACGCAATCGGTTCCGCTTGTTATATTTAAAAAGCAATTTTATTAATAATAGTAATAATCCGGGACAATTCCACAAACAGCTGTCAGATTCTAAATTAGGCTATTAAATGTAGGTTTTATGGTATCCGACAGCTGATAAACATACATACTTAAATAGATATTTTTATTAAATAAGTTTTATTTTCATCGTTCTTTACCTTTATCACGGGAACTCGTCCGTGATCGATTTAACCGTGTTTTTCATATACATAATCCGGTGTACTGTCATTAGACATTAATGCCGAGAATTCGATATGGGGGAGCAAGTGACTCCGATATGAAATTTATTGCAGCCGACGAATTCTATGTCGACAGATATCATTACGAGGAATCTCCTATCTTCGGGTTCATGTTTTTCAACCGTCTAAGCGATCCGTAAATAGAAAAATTGCGATTTCGTACGCACGCAGTAAGAGTTCGCAAACTTGGAAGTTTTGAGGGTGAACGATAGTTTTGGAACAAACTCAATAACGCTTCAGAAGGAATGAGGTCGCATCGTCTCGTCCGTTTCCCCCTTTAATTAGACGAACCCCGCGGATTGAGTCCTAATTAAAATTAATTAAGATAGATTTCCAATTGGTTGTCAACAAAATGAGATCTAAATAATGAACCTTAATACATCTTAACTGTAGCGTAATTATTAAGTAATAATATTTCTCCTCTAATTGTCATTCTTAAATTTGTACGCCGTAAATGTCAAAGTACGGATTGAAGTAATAATTCTTATTAAATCTTTAAATGTGTCCATATTTGTGCAAATAAACTTCTATGCTTTGTCATATTCCATCAGTCACTCTCAATTGTTTGCTTTACACCGTATATATGTATAATATCGAATTATTCGATTGTCTCGTTTCATCGATTTCTATGGAATAATAATCATCGCTATTCTTCGACTATTATCAATCGCTTGCAACTTATCATTCTTTAGTACTAACTGAAAAGGATATAGGCTACTCTTTCTCAAAATTCATATATTATGATGTTGAAGTGGGGGGTTCTAATGTTGTGTAAAAGAGGTATAATTTAAACATTCCACGCGTAGGAACCTTAAACTTTTACCCGTCTATAATTATTTCGTGCTGTATTTGTAAAACATAATAGCTTTCAAGTAATCGTACCTAAATATTGTCGAATCATGCCATTACTTGGTAATGACGTGTATAATTAACTTTGCAATTATTTTCTATAATTACGTGCGGTCTAATCGGAGCTCAGTATTTTTCTACTCATATTTTTTTATTTTACCAAAAAATCATTCGCGAAAGCCTCGTTAACAAATTTTCTAAGTTTAAATGATATGTTTTAGTAACAGCGAGGCCGAATGACCACCGCAGCTTATACGGCAAGTTTTGGACATTGTTAGAACTTTTCCCACGATTTCACGCCACCGATGCTCATAGGATTTTGAAAATAAATCGGTAGGGAAGTTTAAAAAAAGAACAACGTTGACCTAAAGCTCTCTCCTATCCGTATTATACGTGGACTACCAATATCTAAAAAAATATTATTTCTAAAATGGGTTTTCATAATACACAATCCTTCTCATAATTCGCCGGCATCGATGCCGTTCGCAGTGCAATTTCATTTATTATTGTTGACCGTTGACTTGAGAAAAGACTGCGATGTTGAGCAAATATTGTCGTTGAATTTCATGTCATCAGCGAGTCTCTCGAGAGTCCGAAGCTCTTGAAAATCGATTGAAAACTACCAGTTGCTCGCTTCGAACGGAGCGTATCTATTTTCTAAAGTTTATTTTTATTGTTTTCTCACAATTTCATCGTGGATTCGTTGTGTACCGTTGAGAGCTATGCGCAGTGCACCTTTAGAGGATTTGACTTCAATCTGCCACATTCAAGCAAAAAGTTCTATTGTATTGATTATTTATCAGGCATTAGTTGCCACACGTACCTACGTAACGATGCGTCGATACGGCGATAATATTTTACAGGTGGCGGTTCTCTCGGTTTATTGCATTTGTTTGTATATCGGAATGTATTTCGGGCTGTTATTCCTTTTCATTGGACCTTTTTTATTATCAATATATGGAACGATACATGTGGAGGCTTTTATAATTTTTTACTAATGAAATTTCCAAACAAAAATATATCGTATGTATACATATGTGTAACAATTTATCTTGATATATGTGTTTTGTAATTAAAAAAAACTGAAATGCAATAGGTTTTATCTACATTTCAACTGAGGAAATTGAAGTTCTTCCAAAGTATTCATAAAGTTTAGTTTTTACGCTTATATCTTCTTTCGTTCCGAACTGTCGACATCGTTATAACACTAAGTCCTTATTTAATATACGTTGCGTTTAAAATTGTTTGCGATTGCATTTTGTTCCTCGGCCTGTTACCGTAAGTACCTCACTCTAACCGCACGTGCAGCCGGTCTTCAAAATTCGTGAGGGTGCGAGTAAAGTCGCTTTTCCCCTGCGCCGATATGTTTGCTTTTATGTCTAGCGGCGGTCCGCGGCGGGGCGTTCATTTGGAACTCTTAAAAAATGGATTACACCCCCATTCTCCCCATTTAGAATTCTCGCCGCCCCGAAATGAGCTTCTTCCAAATTGTGGCGACACGTGGCCCCGTGAGCCTTGTTACGGTTAGGGGATACGATATTGTACACCGACCAGGACGTAGAGTATGAGCTTCTTTCTCTTTTTTCTTAAATAGTTTATTGTTTTCTTTAGATTTACAGTGATTTGATAAATGTGAAGATTTACTCATGTCAGTAAAACTACCTAAATCGATACAATGCAAATACATTTTAATATTGAATTAAAATAATAACGTCCATAAATTAATTTATTTGATAAAATTTCTTGTTACATATTATGATGTTACAAAGGAATGAAAAATTCTTTCGTCTACAAAGCGAAAGAAGCGATAAATTCCTAATAATAAATTCCTATAAATTTAATCCTGAAAGTCCAAACTATCCTACTCAATTACTAAGGCGTATCTTGTAAGATTCTCTTCTTAAACACCAATCTGCATCTACCAGGTACATGCTAAAGTATATCTGTACCACTTCTTCTTCTTTTACTTCTACTTAGACGCGCCATTAAGTCTAATATGATAGATACTGAATACTATAAAACCCTTGTAAGCTATAAACGCTAACAATATTATCATGAGCGTTTCCGTGTTCGGGTGGGTACTTTTGGCGGTCGGTTATCTTTGTTATGATCGGGTAAGAGTCGTTAAACTTTATCGAACACGATTTGAGAACTTCCGGCATCGGTACCGAGAAAGCGGCGTTGAGATTTTTAAACGTTGTTCTTCATCAAAGTTATCAAAAAAAAATTATATTAAGAAGATATTCTCGTTCAAGCGGGCGTAAGTAGATAAAGGTGGAATGATATTCGCATTCAAGCAACTTCATTAGCAGTTTTCCTCCGTAAGTAAACTAATGAAATGTCCACTACAATCACCGGCGCTATTTAGTTTTACTGTTTGGTTACGACTTTTACTGTTATGCAAGTAGCAAACTGGCAGTCGGCGACAGGGCGGGAGTACCTTTGAAATTAAGTGACCACAGCGGTCCGTAAAATCTGTAGTCAATTTCGTACTGGGACTATAACATTCACGAGAGTGGAGTGGACTTGGAGGTTATTCCACGCTGCGTTTCCATTTGTTGTTGATTCTTTTAAATCTGCAGTGATACTAGAAGCGTTATTTATTTTAATAAAAAGTTAGCCGAGCTAAATTAAAAACACTGAAAATTTATATATTCGTTCATTTTAAAATCTTTTTGTACATTTTAACACTACAGTACAGTACAATACAAATTGTATTTCATGATATGTATGTAACTATTGTTATTGTACTGTTATTTTACCAGTATATTTACGAGTATGTAACTAACTACTCGTACCAATTTAACATCGTAAATTTTTCAGAATTTCAATTGCACTATCATCAATTCCAACACACTGTCTTGACATTTATAAGTGGCATCAATTCCATAGTTCAAGGTGTCCATTTCATTAAAAAGCCTCATGCCAGCTAAACGTTTGACAACAAAAATCATTATACCCGTTAGTTTAGAGGCCGGCACGACGTACCCTACAAGGAGCGTATGCATACTTAATGTCCGGTGTGAACGCAGTTACACCGTATTACTATTCGTGTCCTAAACAAAGGTTGCCTCTTATGTAGAGAGCAGTTCTCACTCGTTCTATGTACGGCTTTCATGCATTGTATCCGCTGTTGTAGGCGAACACACTAGTTAGGCTTTTTTTTTCAGGCTTTTCGGCCGCCGAATTTGTTCTCGTTGTTTTCTCTAAAAATTACATGTCTCGTGCTTATTTTGCGGTCGTGACATTACATTTGTTTTAGTATTTTCGAGCAAAAATTTATTTCCAAAATGCAACTGGTTCACCTTTCGTTGCATTATACGAGTATATGATTGCATCCGTTTTTATGCCCAGCTGCTGGACACGGATTGCGCCCGCTACTGCGGGAGGCCTTGGCAAACTCCACCATGCTACTCCACTGCTGATTAGCGGAGATACGGGACCAATTTGTCGAATGTTTTTTAAACCGCCTTAATGACATTCAACTTTACAGATTGTTTGCAATCTGCAACCGAGCCGGGGCTACGAGTGCTTCATTATATTATTTATTATTTACATATTCTTATGTATACCTATAGATCATGCGCAGTGTCCCATGGAGTAACTCGTGTAGAATTCGATCCCTTGGAACTATGGGAATAAAGAATCTCCTATGTTCATTTCCAGGCTTCAAACTATCTCCATACCAAATTTCATCACAATCGGCCAAGCGGTTTAGCTGTGAAATCGTAACAAACAGACAGTCAATTACGCATTTTTAACAATAAGTATGGATAGCGTCTAAGACTGTCAACGGCCCCAATGAAATTAATAAAAAATGTAATGTTTATTACAACAAAAATAAATAATCGGAACGACTCCACGCGGCTGTTTGACCAAATTAGGCAATCAAAAGTTTACCAACGTCTCGGAAAAATTAATGGGGAGAAATTAAGTTAATATTAAACCCTCAAGTATTACATACGTGTACGTACAAGGCTATTTTCCGGTATTTAGTTAATATCGCTTCTATAAACAGGCGAGTTATAAATACAAGTGTAAAGTTCGCCGCAGCCATAATAATGTTGCGTTTCGCCCGCGCGTTGAACTTTGTAATTAGTTGCAAGTTCCCCGCGATCGATAAATCTCCCGAGACACTGGGTGCCACTGCTTTACTTACAACCACGTGCTCGTCGATATATGTATCTATGTATATTGAATATTGACCTATAATTTCAATTTGCCTACAAGTGGAATAATGAATTCGCTTATTCAATTAATACACTGCATCACTGCAGTGCAAACATTGCTGCTCAGCCGCAGTCATTACGGTTGTTAGGCGACTACTGGATTGTGTCTGGATAATGATTTTCTTAAAATCCAATTTATATCACACGATATGCGATCCGTGCGATGCCATCCATTAACGGATCCTACTATTCAAGCATCGAATACCCAAACTTATTGGATGCCATGTACCGGAACGCGAGACACAAAGTGCGGAGCGACTTCGGGCCGCAGCGACCGCAGCCCCGACGCAATCAATAATGTCCATTAGCTGCACTCGTGATAAAGTGTACTTGTACATAAACCGTTATCATCGACCTCCAACGTATGTGCATACATCTTTAGCTATCAACGTGAAACTTATGTTTTAACAGGGCGCAGATGTTGTATGTTCTGTCGCGTTACCTCCTTTTCGCATTCCTTGCATAAATATTTCATATATCCAACAAAATTGTAATAGACAATACGCTGTTCTAGTAAATAGGCACTTTTTAAGCGAGCGTGCTGCATCCTAAACTAAATCTCACAGGCCATCTGGTGCGCTCGTAGTGAAATACAAACCTATTTAAACATAAGAAAAACTGAGCAATCGTTAAGGGTTTCCACACTTTCCGCCCCTATCAAATGCTTCATCCGTCGTAGGTACATACAAAGTGCGAAATAGCTCCGGTCCACCGTGACCACAGCCCCCGCTCAATCAATAACCTCCATTAGCCGCCACTTGTGATAAGGGACGGCTCGCGGCCGATCACGGATTCGCATTGGACCGTGTTTTTGTATTGGGCGCTCTCGATATGGACCCGTTATCGCATATGAGTGACGGTTTGTTTACGACCAATCGGCCTTCCATCGAAATAAAGCTTCGCTAAGACCTAAGATTGTATGAAAAAGCGATTAAAGACATTCGCCGAACCGAGTTGCTGCAGTTGTGGTATAGACATTACACTACTCTATTGAAGAAAAAGTCTAATTAATTCTATAAAATGTACTTGTACTGTACTCACTAATACAGTTCTTTTGCTCGTATTATGTATTAAGTAGAGAGTCGAGCAAAAACAATAGGGCTTATTGTGGCGACCATTAAAGAAAAGCCTCTTAACAATATTCGTTGCTTCTCCGCGGTTTATATACAGGGTTGTCTCATATGCGTATATCCTTAATAGGTTATATATAGATAGATATAGGTATCTCGCAGTATTTTAAATGGGGAAATTATCAGCCCTAAGTTTATTACTTTTTATAAAATTAAATTGGAATTGACTGTAAAATTAAAAACGCTCAAAGCTGATAGAATATTGCAAACGATCTCTCGAAGACTCCGAGAATCACGGATCTTGAATGAATAACCGATTAGTTTATTTTTCAAAGTAAATTTAAACTCAAATTGATGCTGTACGAAGAATAAATATCCAAAAGGGACCATCCATGCGTTATTACAACTGAGATTCACTTTTAAATATTTCAGGTGTCAATTAATGTTAATTATAATTATTCTGTGTGTATTGCATACACGATAGCCTGCATTGAATTTCATAATCCTATATAAGAAAAATTACTTAGATTTAGGGTCCTGGGTTCAAATCCCGGGTCGGGTACTGTTGGATTTTTCTAATTTAGAATTTCTAGTAGTGACCCGGAGTCTG
>DWEM01003929.1:0-10181 GCA_018245935.1 Agara belti belti | reverse complement strand
TTTCTGTGTATGTACATATATAGTGACTCCTCACGATATCTCTGGAACTATAAGCCGTAGAGACTTTAAATTTGGCAGGAATATTTCTTGCGGGAATATTTATAGGGGATTGCGGGGGCGGGGGCGGGACGAAGTCGCGGGCAGAAGCTAGTATAATATATATGTTTAATGAAGTAGCAAAAAAGCGTGGGTCAGATGTTAATTCTGCAATTAATAGACAGACATCTTTATCATCTGCCCTAGTTCCTTTTATCATCGATCCCGTTTATATTTTACGTATGCCGCCCCCACCGAGAATTACGCTATTATACATCGCTTTACGCTTAATTTTCAACTGATTCCATTTTCAATACATTGTAAAATACTCATTGTTTTTTAATGGAAAGTATGTTTCTGTATTTTTAAAGTGTGTATGAATATTTAAAATTGTTACTGTTTTGACGTCCTAGTATTGTCCACTGGTTCTGGCCACCGGTGGTTCTGAATCATAACCTATTGATTTTTTTTTGTTTTAAACACCGTAATCGTTTTGTGTATTACAGGATGGAGCCCGAAGTATCCATACGGCGGCGCGGTACGGCCACGTGGGCATCATCAATACATTACTGCAGAAAGGAGAAAGCGTAGACGTTACCACAAACGTACGTGTGATTAACAACCTTAGAGCTTAAACGTTAATTATTATACATATACAAGAATAATTCCACATCTATAACAAAACTAGAAATATTTTGTCAATACGCTAAATGATGCAATTGATATAAAAAACTTAATAGATGCACCTTTTTGTACTACAAGACTCGTTTCTTCAGATACTAGAAACTTTTGGATGCTTTTTAAGGTGTTTGAATAGTGTGTCAATGCGCAATGTTCTCTTTAGGACAATTACACGGCTCTCCACATAGCCGTTGAGTCTTGTAAGCCGGCGGTAGTTGAAACGCTTCTGGGCTACGGGGCCGACGTCCACATACGAGGAGGGAAACAGAGGGAAACTCCATTACATATAGCTGCCCGCATTCCAGAAGGTAACGATGCTGTTAGGAAACATATTCACAATAATGGCACAGTATGTTGCTCCACTTGTAACCGCTTGATTTTATAAGACGCTTGATTTTCACGCGACCCCTTCACAGTAATCGTTATATTTCAGTCAATTTACATAAAACCGTAATTTACTATTAACCTAAACCTCATTCAAGAATTGCACCATATTTTATTCAAAACCCTATCAAAACCCGTTCAGTAGATTTGGTGAAAATCGATCACATACAGACAGACGGATTTTCTGGACTTTGTTTTATAATATGTATAGATTTTGTGTTTAGGAAGAATATTTTTGGTTACCGTTATTGTGTTTTATAATTTTAGGTGATAAATGTGCTCTTATGCTGCTAAAATCTGGCGCTGGGCCGAATAAAGCAACGGAAGATGGCATGACCCCCGTGCACGTGGCAGCCAAATATGGAAATCTGGCTACACTAGTTCTTCTATTAGAAGATGGCGGAGATCCATTAAAGAAAACTAAGGTGAGATATTTATTCGTCCAATTATTCATATCTGGATTGTGAAGTAAATGTAATGCTCTCGATAAAATATGCACCAACTTATCATTTGCAGTCGCAGATGTCCGTGAGTAAGCAGCCATTTGCGACTACTGGCTGCTCATTTGCTGCTACGTTCCTTGCATAAAAATATTTCAAAGTGATAATTACAGTTGTTTCTTTGTTTCAGACTGGCGAAACACCTCTTCATATGGCTTGTCGGATGTGTAAACCGGACGTCGTTCGACATTTAATACACTTTGTAAAAGATCATAAGGGCGAAAAGATTGCCACTGCTTACATTGATGCGGTCGACGAAGACGGAGCGAGTGCTCTACATTTCGCCTGTCAAATAACAAAGGAAGAAGTGAAAAAACCATTAGCAGATCGGGAGGTGGTCAAATGTTTGATGGAAAACGGTGCCGATGTGACGCTACAAACTAAACACAATCACGAGACGGCGTTCCACTTCTGTGCCATAGCTGGTAACAATGACGTTATGCAGGAAATGATCAATGAGATGTCTACGGCGGACGTAAGCAAATCTCTGAATAAACAAAACTCCATCGGCTGGACACCGTTACTTATTGCATGTTACAGAGGGCATATGGAGCTTGTGAATACGTTGCTCAATAATCACGCGAGGGTAGACGTTTTCGACGTGGAAGGCCGATCCGCCCTTCATTTAGCGGCTGAACATGGATTCCTGCAAGTATGCGATGCTTTGTTGACGAATAAAGCATTTATTAACTCCAAAGCTAGAAACGGAAGAACTGCTCTCCATTTAGCAGCCATGAATGGATACACCCATCTCGTCAAGTTTTTAATTAGAGATCACAATGCTGTGATAGATGTGCTTACTCTTAAGAAGCAGACTCCATTGCACTTGGCGGCTGCTAGTGGTCAAATAGAAGTATGCAAGCTTTTACTGGAACTTGGTGCCAACATTGATGCTACAGACGAATTGGGACAGAAGCCCATTCACGCTGCAGCGCAGAATAATTATTCAGAAGTTGTTCAACTGTTTTTACAACAACATCCAAACTTAGTCATGGCCACTACAAAAGACGGTAACACCTGCGCCCATATAGCAGCTATACAAGGCTCAGTTAAAGTGATTGAAGAGCTGATGAAATTTGACAGGACTGGCGTAATATCGGCAAGAAATAAATTGAATGATTCCACTCCACTACAGTTAGCTGCAGAAGGTGGTCATGCAGATGTCGTAAGAGTGCTTGTTAGAGCCGGAGCTTCTTGTACCGATGAAAACAGAGCAGGATTGACAGCAGTCCATTTAGCCGCCGAGCATGGACACACAAATGTATTAGATGTTATGAGATCAACGAACACGTTAAGAATATCGAGTAAAAAGCTGGGTCTCACTCCTCTCCACATAGCCGCTTATTATGGACAAGCAGGTAACATAATAAATATTTAAATATACATCCTGTTTATTTGATTTTTATTTTGTCTACACTGTTGTTTAATTATTCTGTAGTTTACCTTTCTTAACTTTTTATTTTGCAGAAACAGTCCGTGAACTTCTCTCTCATGTGCCAGGAACCGTTAAGTCAGAAGCCCCTACGGGCATGTCGTTAGTACCAATTTTAGGGGCGGAGTCAGGCTTGACACCTCTACACCTTGCTGCGTACAACGGTAATGAAAATGTTGTAAGGTTATTACTGAACTCTGCCGGTGTACAAGTTGACGCTGCATCTAATGAAAACGTAAGGGACTTGATTGATTACAATATTAGAATAGCGTGATCTGTTAATTTCACTTACCCGTCCAGTGTTTAGTAAAAGTAACTCCTGAGCTGGAGTTTGTGGGCTAGATTCCCATTCAAAACAAATATTTGTGTGATGAGGATGTATGTTTATTCTGTGACCGGATTAAAAATTATCTATATTAATATGTACTTAGACATAAATGTACGTAGGCTCTGCCTAAATATTTAAGTGAATTGGTTAATTGAATACTTGAAATCTTTCAGGGATATAATCCACTTCATCTTGCATGTTTCGGCGGTCATATGTCCATAGTTGGCTTGCTACTGAGCAGATCGGCAGAACTGCTTCAAAGCATAGACAGACACGGAAAAACGGGTCTGCATATCGCGTCAACGCACGGTCATTATCAGATGGTGGAAGTACTGCTCGGTCAAGGAGCAGAAATAAATGCCACGGACAAGAACGGTTGGACTTCGCTGCACTGTGCCGCGAAAGCCGGTCATTTAAATGTCGTTAAACTTCTATGTGAATCTGGTGCTTCGCCAAAGAGCGAAACAAATTTGAACTGCGCCCCCATTTGGTTCGCCGCATCGGAAAACCATAACGATGTACTCGAATATCTGTTGAATAAAGAACACGATACACAGTCGCTGATGGACGATAAGCGATTTGTATACAATCTTATGGTCTGTTCGAAAAACCATAATAATATACCAATAGAGGAGTTCGTGCTGGTGTCACCGGCGCCCGTCGACACGGCTGCTAAGCTGTCGAATATTTATATTAATTTATCTACCAAAGTACGTACACGAGAACCGAATTGTTACACCGGTAAACACAAATTTCATGATAATCGTTTTGTTCATTAGGAAAAGGAGCGTGCCAAAGACCTTATAGCAGCCGGAAAGCAATGCGAAGCGATGGCCACTGAATTGCTGGCTCTCGCCGCCGGCGCTGATTCCGCGGGACATATACTCACGGCCACCGATAACAGAAATATAGAGTTTTTGGATGTGCTAATAGAGAACGAACAGAAAGAGGTCATCGCACACACGGTCGTCCAGAGATATCTTCAGGTAAAAAATAGGTAACTTCGTCTACTATAGAGGAATTTCCCGGCGATTTTGGTAGCGAACTATGATAATACAGACAAGTGTCTGACGTGGAATCTTATCATAATTCATTACCTCGTTACCGAAAGGTTTGATGGCATTACAGAAATTCAAATTAGTACAATTGAATTAAAGAGCAAATGTTTCATTTCAGGAACTCTGGCGGGGGAGCCTTAAGTGGACTGGCATCAAAATTATGTTCCTTTTTTTCGCATTCATAGTCTGTCCGCCTGTTTGGGTAGTGTTTTCTCTTCCGCTGGGCCATAAATACAATAAGATTCCAATTATTAAGTTCATGTCATACTTAACGTCTCATATATATTTGATGATATTACTATCATTAGTTGCTATTACACCCATATATAATTCAATATTCCGAGAAAGCCTTGTCCCTAGGTGGTACGAGTGGATGCTGCTCATATGCCTTAGTGGTCTTCTTTTGTTTGAATTAACTAACCCTAGTGATAAATCAGGTTTAGGATGGATTAAAATAGCTGTTTTACTATTAGGTGTTATTGGTGTGGCGACACACGTCGTCGGGTGGATTTTCGTATTACCGAAATATTGGCCCACTTTAATGTACTGTAGGAACCAATGTTTCGCTTTATCATTTCTGTTAGCTTGTGTACAAATTTTGGACTTTTTATCTTTTCATCATTTATTTGGTCCTTGGGCCATAATTATAGGTAATCTTATGAAGGACTTAGGTAGGTTTCTTGCAGTGTTAGCGATATTTGTCTTTGGTTTTTCAATGCACATCGTCGCATTGAATCAGCCGTTTAGAAATATTTACAAGCCCGAAGATAATAAATACGCTAGACAGGCCAGAAGAAAAATATTCTCAGACGGTAAGTGTCGCTTTTGCATATAGTAACGTTATATTTTGTTCTCAAACACAATAACAATAAATGTTCTGATCAATATAAGAAGTGCAGTAAGTACGCTTCAACGGCTTACAAATGTTTTGCGTCCATTATAAATTTATACGTTGGATTAACGATAATGTACCAGCCAACAATTTACCTCAAACATACTGAAACATTAATTTTACATCATAGATGCTAATCTCCGAAATAAACAACAGACAAACGATACACAATGGACAAATATCTCTGGAGAATCTTACAGAAGAAAACAAGGCCTTGCGGGTCGTAAGTCCACGTTAGAGCTAGATGAACAATGATCATTACAATTTCTTTGCATTTGTCACTCATCGATGATCGCGTTGTACTCGATGTGCTTTGTCACTTTATTTTTTTTTCAATACCATCTGCTTACTGGCTTGATTGTCCGCCGTCATCGAGAATGATATCATCGTTGATCTTTCAAGGGTCGCTGAATGTGTTAGGTATTTGTGACATACAAATAGGACGTTTCGCTACAAATTTTGACACAGTTTTCTTGTCATTTGTAGCGCAACAGTCTGGGCCGTAAGAATGTACAACGTGAGCTATTCGTTTATATCAGTGCTTCCAACTTGTACATGCTTATGACGACGATGTAAATTACTCTCCTATGAAATAGAATAATAATACTGAAATTGCAGTACAATGTATGTTCTGTTTGTTTACGAAAATTTAAAAACCATGAGATTGAAAGAACTCTCTTCCTTTCGGGTTGTAAATGTCCTGACTCATAAACGGCATGGCGTGCATTCCAGATGTTAGAACGGGATACAGAGCATGCATTGTGCATCACGCCCTAGTTTTAGTGGAATGAGTGGCCGACTTCACCGCACTTGATGGAGCAGTTTGATTTGCGCATGCGGCTGGCTTATGTCCTGCGTTTGTCACACCGGTGTTGAGGTACCACTTTATGTTTCGGATGTTTGGCTGTTTGTCCTCGATGTGGCGCTATCGGCGCCCACGCTATTCACATCTCGACACTTAGACGGGCCGGGGTAGATTGATGCAACCGTACGTAACAAACATTCGGACGAAGTAGTAATCTTGCCGACAGTCAACAGTCAAAATATGAACGGACACATACATTGAGACCGAACTTAACGCTACCATAACATTGTTATAAAACTAACAAATACATTAATAAACTTTACAAAATCTCACAAAAATGAAATAACTGCCATATTCATTCATTTGCCTTATCGTATCAATCTACCCCTATCCATATATATACATTTAATTCAAAGTCAATTTAGGTACTTGATTTTAGATCTTTAAATAAATGTGAGTTCTATCATTATGTCGTATTGTAACAATAAAACATGAAGTAACAAAAAACAACACACAAATCAAAACATTTTACAGTTTACGATCTCAAAATAGATATTACGATACGACCTAAAAGATTTGAACCGATTCGAACGTAGTGATGGGGTATGTTGATGCTAAACATAACACTATACTTAACATAAAATAACAAATTCCATGTTGAATTTTTTAAAGACGAGACTCATGACACTAGATTTCTAAATACACAGTGTTACATTAACCTGCCCCTAGCCCGTATGATAGCGAATAAACAACGCGGTCCATTTGAGAATTGTCTTCTAGCGACGTTATCACCGTTCGAGGCCTTCGAGAAATTGTTCTTCGCCCTTTTCGGCCAGACCACCTTGTCCGACCTGAACTACGTATCCGGCTTGCGGCCCTGGTGGACGCAGAACCTGTTCAAGTTCGTATTCGGAGCGTACTTGCTGATGTCAGTCGTGGTGCTCATAACGCTCCTAATTGCGATGATGTCGGACACTTATCAGCGCATCCAGGTAAATGCGACCGCAATCACCACGAGACCGAATCTTGTTCACAGTTACCATGAACCCGCTATTCTCCTTCGAGCTGCTTTTCTTCGCTGTTTTCGGACAAACTACGACGGAACAGACGCGGGTCCATCGCAACGACAGCAATGTCCAGCCCGCCTGGACCAATTATCTCTTCAAGATCGTTTTCGGCATCTACATGTTGGTGTCGGTGGTGGTACTGATCAATCTGCTCATTGCTATGATGTCAGACACGTACCAGCGGATACAGGTAATGAAAATAAAAACAACGCGGACGCAGCTGTTACAAAAGATGCTGTTAAAACGACCGATAAAAGCGAAGCTAAATCAAGAACTAAATATTCTTTATGTGTTACTGCAATAGTGGTAAATAGTGATTAAATTAGTAACGCGCAAGCGTTTTAAAAATATCATAATAATGTTTATTAACTAAACGTGTAACATAATTAAGGAAACCGACGATTTTCTAATAAATTAACTAAAACTATTGATATCATTGACGCATTTTTAAATAACAATTTCCGTTAGAATGTTGGGCGTTATACGTTTCTATTCATATTTTATTTAATTCTTAACTGTTAAAGTATCATTAAACAAAGCATTCAACGATGCTGAGATACTATCTATTAAGGTTGACATTTGTATTTTGTTTGAATATAAGTGGTTTTACAAGAATATTTTGATCTTTATGTTCTCGTAAGTAAATTACAATAACTTCACAGTGTTTAAAACTACCAATGCTTTTGCTAAAAATAAAATTGATTATTTTCTAAAACTGAGTTGTAAATTTCGCACAAGATGAAATCACTTCATCATTCCCACGTGCAGTTGTGAAAATCAAATTAATAATACGGGATATTTCAGGCACAATCAGATATAGAATGGAAATATGGCCTTTCAAAACTGATCCGCAACATGCATCGGACGAACACTGCGCCGTCGCCGCTGAACCTCGTCACCACATGGTTGATGTGGCTCATCCATAGGTGTAAGGTAAATAACTAGTTTCATATTGTCTTCGTGGAAAAATTTAACAAACTATGCATACAATAACTAAGAAAATTTTTGTCGATGTTGGAACGGAACCGTGAAGGTGCGGACTAACGAATACTGACCAACTAATTCTTATTAACACCTATTAACTGAATTCATACTACCAGTCTCATCCCCATAGCCCTATTCCGTCGCCGGCAGCGGCGGTGGGCGGCAGCGGCCACTCGTGACTGCTGCCAGCTCGTTCACTACCCTCATAACATAAAAATAATTAAATATATATATATATATATATAATTAAACGTCAATGTTTTTGCAGGAGCGTTTGAGTAAAAAGAAGCGACCGAGCCTCGTGCATATGATTGGGATGCAACGTCAAGATCAGCTAAGTGCCAGATCTAAGGCCGGCGCGAAATGGCTGTCTAAAGTTAAAAGGGGCCAGGTCGTACCTAAAGGTAACTACCGTCATTTAAGCACTTCTCTAGTTTATTGATTTATTTCTTTTAATCTAAATGCTTTCTATTTAGTGACATTTTATAATTATACATATCTGATACCAGTACGTTAGATATTTTTTACTTATTTTCGTTGACATGGGCAAAAACTTAAAAAGTACCACAATGCTTTGATAAAGACACTGGGTTGTGAAATCTTTACCGACTGTAACCCCCTCAGTTCACTTCCTTGGCAATATTCGGAGGACTCTGGAGTCTCATTGATGTACTAAAAGCGCTTTATCCTGCTTTGACTCGCCCAGAATGAAGCGTATATCTCATACTATCTGATCCTCACGACGGCAGGCGGTTCGAGCTTCCACTCTAACCTCTTATACATCTTTAATATTCTATCATCCTCGTGCACTTCTCGATAGCGTTAGTAACGTTTATGGAGATATTAAGAGCGTCCGTAAACCTTCACATCCAGATTCCACTCGATTGTCCGTCGTGCATCTCAGCCCGCTCGGCTCTCAGCTGAGCTTCAACAACACGACCCGGATAGAGAACGTGGTGGACTGGGAGGTGATCGCCAAGAAGTACAGAGCGCTGATGAGGGCCGAGCCCGAGGAGCTCGTGGCGAAGGAGAACGAGGCAGACGCTGCCGACGACGCATCAGAGACCGTGCCCAATAACATAGCCGCCGCGCCATCTTGAACCCATTAGACTGAACGTCGATCGAACGATCGAGATTTATTTGGAAAACGAAGTTGACTATTGGAGCCGTTAAAGGAAATAAACGAACGATTTGCAATACAATTTAATAAAAAACTCGACGTGATTTTCAATTCGAAATAAGGAAACAGAATACCCGTTTTTATTATAAGGCGACAGTTGTAAAGAGAATTCGCAAAGCAATATTTGTGTTGTTTTAGTAATATCTAATGTGTTAGTTTTCACTCATATATATATATGTATGTATAACCAATTTCGCGAGTTAATATTAATTTTAGTTTAGGTTGCGATGAAAATGATTAATACTGTTACCCGAGACCTTAAATTTTTTTTTTTTTAATTATACCTTTTATTAATTATAATTTATTTTAATTATGCATACATGAAAAAAGTTAAAAAAACTATGATTAAAGAGAATAGAAATACACAACTGCACACAAAAATTAACTACAACAATAAAAAAAACTAAAAACTTCAAATTATATGTATTCGGCGACGCTGGTCGCGGCAAAGGCAAACGAGAATACAGTTAAAACTATCCAAAAATTCTATTACAATTTTGTATTCCTTTTTTAAAATTAATTGAAAATATAAAATGAAACATTTAAAAATAAAACTAACTCTTTCGTAGCAAGAGACATCGAAGAGAAATAATAGTGGTCTAACTGTACAAGGAATTAGGAGAAATATTAGGATTAGTGAAATTCAATATTTTTACATTTTAGTGATAATATTGTAAGTATTACTAGATGTATTAAATAATGTAATAAACAGTTTTGTAAATAAACGTTACGTATTTGTGTATGCGATTGTTTTATTATTATCTGCTGCTATATTACGTTATATCACTTATATATATATATATATATATATATATATATATGTGTATGATTGTC
>DWEM01003928.1:0-10182 GCA_018245935.1 Agara belti belti | reverse complement strand
GTAGTTTTTGAGCCTATTCGTTACATACACACACACACAAATCTTTCCTCTTTATAATATTAGTATAGATATAGACAAAGGAGTTAGGCATTTGAATAAGTATATTTATTACGTAGAAAATTCATCATGCTTACCTTACAATCACGGAGGTGAAATGTTATCAATATTATCATTATTATCGAAATTTCTACATACATATATGATATTGATGTGTAAATATATTAAGATAAATATTTCCAAAAATGTTATCTGATGGAATGGAATTGAATACAGGTTAATTACGTCGTTTTTAGCAATAATAGACTGCTGGTATAAAATTCAGTCTGCCACTCCGGGGACAACAACTCCTCCCCCCCCCCCCCTGGGTTTGGGTTCAAACCATGGCACGCATTTCAGACTTGTTATGTGCGTTTTATAACTTAAAAATGTTAATATATACCTTAATTTAAGTGAAGGAAATCATCGTGTGGAACCCACACCTTAGACATGTTATAAAATATATATTATTTTCTGAGGTGTGGCAAATCTGCCCGTCGGAACTTGGCCAGCGTGGTGGACCGTGCCTCGAAAACCTTCTCACTATGAGGGGAGATCAGAGTCCGCAGTGGATCAATAAAAGGGATGAAAAAAATAATCACTCTATACTAGTTGATTTATTCTTTCTAAATCCTAATATTAATCTATCTACCATCTGAATAGTAAATTATCGCAGTATGCATAAAGGTTATTGTAAATAACTTTCTCAAAAATTTTCGCATCAACTTCTTGAAAATTTCAAAGCATCGAAGTGTAAAATATATGTGCAATCCTCTATTGTCTAAGAATGGTAAACATGGAGTACGCAGTCTGAACTACCTGGAAATAAAAATAAAATATAATTGTAATATAATAAGGAAACAGAACCGCGAATAGTATCTCGTACAGGTGTAAGAAACAACTCATTGAACAGCGTTGCCTTGTGTAATAAGAGAAGTATCTTGAAATGCCGGGACATTAGGTACTTTACATTCATCCTTTAGATTAACTCAAACTTAAACTCAGATGCTTGGATTAGTGAGAGATATCTAAGCTGCAGTAAGCAACTAATATAATTTGATGGAGGTACACTAGACAGATAGTTCTGTTTGTTAATGTATGCCAAAATGCTTTTAATTAAAACAATGGCTTCAGAAACATAAAAAATCTGGAAGCAGCTTTGTCTGAGATGCCTAGACCAGTTTGAGATATTAATAAGTTTTAATATATCATTATTAGCTATGCTTAATACCCTAATTATCTGGCGTACAATACATTAGGACTAAAAACTGCTGTTCTTCATATAGTTTTTTGTAACACCTACTTGAGATTTCTCCGTCGTATTCTACAAGATATGAAATGATTACATTGTGAAGGCAGATCTGTGTCCACTAGTATTAAAAAACGAGAGTTGCTAAAAATTGACCTACCGAAACAAACATCGTCATGTTAAACGTTAATAGTTTCAAAGCTTTAAAATCCATGGGTATTTGCGCTCTAGCGATCATGAAGCAAACGGAGCGCCTAACGCCTGAGTCTGGAAAATCTTCCCACGAGCAGTCGTACACAGAATCGGCGAAAAGAGAGGCCTGGACAATGAAAAAAATATTAAGAAGTAACAACTTTTTTAATTCGCACAAAATATGGCTGTCTCTCTACCTTTGATGCAATTTAAAAGTAGATAGCTCTTTCATATTAAGCAGCTTTAAAGCCATTTGTCTATTAATAAAATCCCGTATAATCATAACATGGAAGCAAAGATATATAAAATAAACTACTAATAGGTTTTTCTTTGTATTTAGACGATAATGTATATTATGTTAGGCAAAACATAGAAACATGCGGCGGTTCAATTTTAATTAAACTAAGCAGTTAGAATTTGCAATACAGCAGTCTCAAGACGAATTTGCAGTTGCACTTAAGTGCAGATGACTTTTTCCTAATGTCATGACTGAAAAAAGGCTGAAAGACTGAACATAATAATCCATGTCCTCTCAATTGATAATTTAATGCAATGAGCTGATAGTACCACATAGATCCAAATCTATGGTTTCCTGTACTGGTTAGTCAAATTTCTTGGAATACTTACGGTGTGAGTGACATCGGATACGAGATAACAGGGAAGGTATATATGAACGAGACACGAGGCTAAAAACATTAAGAATATTATATTTGTCCCGCTGACTTGCATCTGAAATGTTACATAGTAGTAAGTGGAAAATTCATGTCAATTTACAGGTTATCAGTTAACATGTTGAAAAGAGAGGAATATTAGGCATTCACAGCGAACGCGCTTTTAATAGAAATAACTAATTAAGTAACTAACGGCACTGTCTTCCAGTTAAACCTGGGCAACGGGGACATATAGAGCTAGGTACTGTAAAGAAATATCATCAAATTATTTACGTTAGCTGCAATTTGACTCAGGGTCATGCTGCTCTGGAACAACGACACTATGAAGATCATTGCCAACCAAAATTCGTAGCATTTCATGATCTTATCCTTTAATCTGAAAAACAAATGGATGAAGATTCAAATCAATTATAAAGGAGATAGAGGCAGACCTAAAACAAGAGAGAAGATGTAATGTCAAAGGACATGATGATGTGTTAAATGTCTGAGGATGATGTCCAAGATAGGGCGAAGTGGCAGAAAAGAGTTTGGAAAGCTGACCCCACCACCATGTGGAATACATAGCTATGAAGAGATACAGAGAGAGAGAGAGATAGCTAAGATAGATCATTTTTGTGGTACTGATAGAGGATAACCACTCACACGTAAATTTCACGTTGACTTTTGACAATTTCAGCAATGCCGTCTTTAATCTTAGTCAAGTCGGATTTGTCGTCCAAAAGATGCAGCAATTTCTTCGAGAGTATTTTCATTTTCAACGATACATGAAAAACACATACTGAAAACATACCGTCGAAACCTGCAAATGTGTGGAAACAATGATTGGAAAAATTATATGGCATTGAAGGGATACTGTTTATTTTATATAAAAGTAAACTAATTAATGAAATAAGTTAACAAATTTTAAAACAAAAATATCCACTAACTTTTTTTTATTTTTCTATGAACATCTGAGAAAATAGAGCAAGGGACTATTCGTTTGTAAAAAACTTACTTATTTGTTTTTAAGTTTTATTAAGTCAGACAAAATTTTACTAATTTTGTAAAAAAAAAAATTTGTAATGCTTAATTTTCCAAATGTATCCGATGGAAAAATACGAATATCTTATTTAGATAAGAATAACATTTAAATTAAAAGAAAGAAAGAAGAAGATGTACCGTACGATGGACAGACTAATATACTGACCAGTATACCCCAAGAAGATGAGGGTCACAATAAATAAACTGTAGATGAAAAATATCTCGTACACTGGCGTGGAGTAAACTTGTTCAGGAGTCAAATCCCATACGAAGCACTCGTGCACCATAAACCTTCAAGTCCAAATCCAAAATTACAATACATGTACCTCAATATACAAAAGTAAAGTTAGTTTCGTTTACTAAAGTAGAATATTAATGAGATAGATGACTTGATTCTTAATCACTAAGTCCATAAATCGTGTTTTTTTAAAACTAAGGTTATATTAGATTTACCTCCTGGACGAATCAGTAAACAATGCGGTATATATGTTAAGAACAATGGCAGTTCCTGGAAAAACTATAGCAGATAAGCCAACGAGGCTAGTCCACACTACTTGGACAAATTTCGATTTTTTTATGCTCTCCGCGACCACTTCTTGATACTCTTCAGACATGTTGCTATATATTGCATAATCCTCTGTGATGGTGGTAAAGATTTCTTGGAGCTCCTTCTTATAAATGATGGTTAAAAATGACTGTAAAATGAATACCAATTATTACATAGTTGTAACCCTGTACAATAAAAACGTTTGCCATTTAGACGAATGATGTAGATTCTAGAAGTTTCTATGTTCACATGGTCTTTTTGAACTGATTCGTTAACTTTTTGTGCTGAGCTGAGTCGTTAACTTTGACCGGAGATTAGCGTTATCCAGTTGCATAGAAGAAAAACATGTTCATAAGCAACTCATTTCATAATGTATACAGGAATAAATATCACGTGTCATACTTTTATATAATACCTCAGGGAATACTGCCAACTATACATTAACAACAGATAATTACCTTAACAGTGTGGAAAATGAGACATACAGTAACAATAATTTGCCTAATCAAATTCTCCATGTCTTTATTTTGAATGCGAATAACGATGTCGTTAAACAAAATGGTAAATATCGGGATACAGCACAGCGCTATTAAAACTGCAATCATAATGATAATGTATATGCATTATTTCGTATCATAGGACTATCCACCATATTCAAAAACACAGAAAGGTACAAATTCGAGTGAAATCAAGAAATGAAGCTATAGACATATTTTATATCAGACTTTACTATGCTGCAATGCATTCTTGCCAGCGCCACCTCCCAATAGCCTACGACCACGGTAAAAACGCTTCTTACTGAGTCGGCATCGCCCTCACAAAACGCATTAGTCTTGACATATGGAAGCATCTATGCATCTCGTTGCTTCTCATTGTGAGCTGATCCATTTTTAATCCTTACGTATACCATCTACCAATGTACTACTTTCCAATAAATTCCTTGCTAAGGAAACATTGTAACTTTTGTTAATAGATTTTTTTTATTTAGCAACATTACTCACCTACTCCAACTTGTCGTATTTTATCCGTCTTGGGATTAGGATACATCATGCTAACTGTTAGTACAAAAGTAAAAATGTTATATGTATCTTGGACACTTTTGAATTTCTTGTCATTTCCCTCTGAAAATCACATTTAGATTATAGATTATTTGTTGGTATTAATTATTTATTTCGGCAGCTACGCTTATTGTCATTGTGATTTGGTTACAAAGGTATTGTAAGCAAATACAAGCGTTATCGCAAGACTGGTTCCAATTAGGTCAAGATAGGTTACACTACAATAAATAACGGCTTCTGTGACATATCAAATATCAAAAATAAAATGTCCGGTGTTCCTAAAATTCATTTATTTATATATAATACATCATAATGAATAAAACAAATTCAAACTTCTAGTTCTTGTTTAAAATTTCAAACTAGTATTACTTACGAAGTAAAATATTATGCGTTCCGCTTCTTTCACCTCGAAAGCCTGACATCTTTGACCTTAGAAAGATCCCTACTATCTGGCTTTCTTCATACAAGAGACAGCTTAATAAGAGAGCCTTTCAACAATGTATAACTGACACAAAGAGTGCGCTTACAATGATTTTCATGTTAAATATAGAGTACAAAGTCCCATTGATCCAGTTGTTCACCCTTTAATTAAAGTTAAGTAGGAGATGACAGCTCCGTACAATTTGATACATTAATATCATACATTATAACATATGAAACGAACTGTGAACTGACAATGCTTCAAAGGTTACTTTATGTTATGTACCTATATTTGAAAAGTGTGCTGCTATAAGCCGAATTTTCGCTTTCCATGAAACCAGGTCAAAATTGTAAGGACTTATAAATCTATTGTATATTTAAATTAAACATTTCGTTATTGTGCAAATGAAGCTTTCCTTGGATTGGAAACTTTGAAGATTATGAGAGAATTACTTAGGTTGCCGCCCAAACCATATCACGGAAAACGACCAATCCACGTAATAAATAAATATATCAATGATTCTCTACAGCTTGAGTCAAATGTTATTTGAAAGAATAACAATAAAGGACAACTATGCTGTTTTACTGACATTTTCTTTTATTAATTAACTGCACATGCCTAAGGCTGCTAAGACAAGTATAATTTTGTCTTCTCTTGAATAAAACTGGCTCCGAGAATATTAATATTGCAGTTTCTATAAGTGTACATATGAAACCAAATGAAAAAGAAATAAAAGCTCTCCTTAAATCCGGCAACGCACTGGCGACTCCTCGGATGTACCATGTGTCCATAGGAGACGGTGACCATACCATACCATACCATCAGGTGCCCCGTGTGCCTGTTTGTTGAGCTGAAAAAACAATTTACATTCTCCGCTTGTTTTAATTTATGTCGGTTCCCTTTCCTTGTAAACCTCATTTCCGCTTCCATCCGATATTGTGGGAAATGTATTTATAGTGTAAACAGGCAAGAACGACATCAGCGCTCGTACTGCGAACTAATTTTGCGGCAGAAATTATATTAGTTTTGTTATTAGTTGCCGCAGTGTCTACAAATTGTATAATAGTGTTTAATATCTTAGATCGAGTTTTTAATGTTCCATCCTGTGTCCTAACTTTATTAAGTCCTCGAGGAAAAATTGTTTATTGTAATTTTTAAAACAGACGTCTTGAAATGTACCTTTGAGACAAAAATTAATTTCGTCAACAAGCCTAAATAAATGAAACAATTACAAGCAAAAATATGAAAAGATAATTCTTTTACAAACTTGAATACGCCGGGGAGTATTTTTAAACAAATATGGCAATCAAAAACATTGACAGTTTTATTATTATTATTGTTGACAGTGACAGATTTAAGATGATAAAAAAAATTATTTATTTTGTTATATTCAAGTTATATTAGGACTATATGCCAATGCTAACAAATAATCACTCAGTCAATGAACTATCATCCATCATCCATCTTCAAGCAGTATCAGTCGACTGGTGAACAAAGACCTACCCTATGCTGCCTCGGCCGATGGTTCACTCGCTATAAATGCATCGGATTACAAAAAAGTAAAACAGTCAATATTATAAAACATAATATATTTAAAAATTGTCCTATTTCACAAACTTATCGGTTAATGAGTTCTAAGTAGAGTCCACGTCACATTTAAAGTATTTGAAAATATCTATTCTCTTTGGTTTTCTGAAATGGTTGACGACGAGGAAGACATAAGACTATCTTTCTCCTTCTGCAAGCTGATCTGGCTGCCAATGTCCTTTCTTCTATACCTCCTTTTCCTTTCCACTTCTCTCCCCATTCTATCGCATACGTCGATAGCACTATTTCTTAGTTCGAGTGGTATGTCTTTAATCACTACTTCTCGGAGCAACGCATTTGTAATATTACCGCTTACATTCTTCTCTTGATACCTTTTATATTTTCTTTTCGTCGCATTACACTTCATGTCATTCCACATCGCCCTGAAGTTACCGTCGGACCATTGCAGGTACAACCAAGCTGTAGTATTCACGCAGAAAACAAATAAAAATAACATCAAGCATAAACTAATTATGCATGTTACGATAGTTATAAATATTGATTTGAAACATTCGCTATAATCCAATACAACTCCTTTCGTTATCGGAACCAATTTACCGTATATTAAATCACGAAGCAAGTTCAAATTTTGCGAAATCGTTGTACAATTCGATTTAACTTTTACTTTCGCATCGAACGTTGAAACAGGATTATTCGTTATTACTCCTAACCCTGAACTGATTGCATAGATATCTTGAACTTTCAATGGTAAATCTAAATTTCTGCAAATATTGCTGCTCGGTATGTAAACGTAATCAGGTAGTTCTTTATCAGGATTTGTCATACACATCGGCACGTGTACACACTTTTTTAAATGACGATCGAAATAAGGTCTAGTATCTAAATATTTGAGATTGCAATCAACAGGTTCACAATGATTCAATGAATCCTGATCAGTTGTATTACACTTAGTAAATTTTTTGCCACCAACATATTTTTCTGTCAACGCTCGTAACCTTTTCAGATTAACATTCGTTTTAAATGGTATTTTCACATGTATGTTATCTTTAGTGTTATTACAAGTGTAATTCAATTTTACATCACAGAATCCAACTAAATCATGTTGTACCAAAAGCGGTGCCACGAATAATAAGGTTTTTCTATCTTTCGGTTTTACTACTTGAATATTATCACCGAATGCTGTCATTATATCACAATCCTCTTTCGTTGAATCGATCAAACAGCACTTTTCACATCCGGAAAGTAAACTACAATTGCTTTGACGATTTTCATTAGTTATGTCCAGAAAGAACCTGAACCCTACCGAGTTCTCGGTCAATTGTAATACTCCTTTATCTACAACTGATATTGACGCTATAACTTTATACGTAAATACTAAGTTTAGAAAGATTAAACTTGATTTTATAATCATATCATTATTGTAAACATTTAATAATAAACCTACATTACACAGCGACGTAATTCTGACGACGTTTTGACATGTAATACTCTTAAATACATTGCCATTCAATGGTTTATGCCAAAACATACATAAATTTCAAATTCTAATTTAAGATATTAATTACCATAAATCGTAATTTGCACTATATAAAGAAAATTTTAATGTCTGCATTAAATTTGACACACAGATTATTTATAAGCTTGATTAACACGTAAGACATTTTTTATCCAAACACATACGTCATAGCTAGTCCTTAATAATATCTGTTTTTACAATTCGTCTTTTCTTTTCGTATATTCTTCTTTGATAAAGTCTGCAGCTCTTTCAGCAATCATCATTGTGGGAGCATTGGTGTTCACACTTGTAATAGTTGGCATAATACTTGCATCTACAACTTTTAAACGCTTCACGCCTATAACATTCAACCTATTATCTACTACTGCTGAAGGATCGTCTACTTTTCCCATTTTCGCCGTCCCTACAGGGTGATATACATTGTAAGTTATCGTTCTTGCCATACATTCCCAATACTCATCGCTCATAAAGACAAAGGCATCACAGCCCTGATAATTAATCCTCCTTATTTCCCCTTTTATCTTCTTAAATGTTTCAGTGTTTACAATGTCACTTACTCTTTTCAAATTTTCAACAAAAAGTTCCATATCTCGACTGTCACTGAAATACTTCGAATAAATCTTGGGAGGATCAGTGGGAGTGGTGGATCGCAGCATTATTTTTCCTTTTGAAAACGGTCTACATAGGGACACAAAAAATATTATCATTTCCTTATTTGCATTCATATCAGAGAGCTGCTTGCAAATATCATCTTTAAAGGACATAATGTTCGTGCACATCGAAAACACGTACGAAGTATTTGGTACAAAATAATTATGATCAATCTGTACATCCGGAAGGTTCTTGTCGTTTGGAACTGACAGAAAAGCGTTGATGTTTGGTTGATCGTAGTTTGTAGAATGAACACCGGTTTGGTCAAGTAAGTATTGAGCTGCAGCGTTATACCAATAAACTTCATCTTTCGGTTTAGCTCCAGTATCTAAAGTTATTGGTATGGGTATTCTTACGTGATCTTGGAGATTCTCTCCCACTGGCAAATCTGATAGAACAGCTATACCCATTTCCTTTAAATGTTCTCCGGGTCCTATACCAGATAACATGAGTAACTTTGGTGTATTTACTGATCCTGCACTGATAATAACTTGTTTTGTTGCATACAATGTTATTGTGTCACCGTTCGCAAGTGTAACGAGAATCCCTTTAGCGTTCAAATGTTCATCAAATTCTATTTTATTCGCAAAGGCATGTTTTAGGAGATATAAATTATTACGATTTTGGGCTTTTTTTAAAAACGCTGTTGCAGTACTTACGCGTTTTCCTTTATAATTTCCACCGTGTATTTTTCCAACCCCCATTTGCGTAAGACCATTAAGATCGTCTAAATATTTCAAACCCATTTCTCTGTAAGCTTTTATCAAAGTATTGGTTACTTCCACATGAGTAAAATTAAGTGCATCAATCGCATATTCTCCCGCCGTGCCATGATTCTTTCTCAGTTCAGGATTGTTCAAAATGAAAGGATCAATAACTTTTTCGCTCTTCATCATATACTTTTGGATCGACGGCCAGTCCCAACCATCATTATCTTCTAAATGCCATGGTTCATAGTCCCCAGGACTGCCTTTCATGTGAAGCAGACCGTTAATAGATCCAGTACCTCCAATTACTTTTCCTCGAGGCCAAAACGATTTACCATCAACACTTCCTCTGTTGGTCGCTTCATCTTTTTCAGTATAATACTGCCACACATGTTCACTTCTATGTGTAGCTCCTGAAAAGTTCGGAATCTGAAAAATAATAAAACTATGTTTCAATTTAATATCTCAGTTAGAAATAATTGTAATATACATCCATACTAATATTATAAAAGCGAAAGTAACTCTGTCTGTCTGTCTGTCTGTCTGTCTGTCTGTGTAATCATCAC
>DWEM01003927.1:0-10182 GCA_018245935.1 Agara belti belti | reverse complement strand
TATTCTGGTCCCGAGCTACAGGGACAAAACACCGCTCGGCGTTATCTGCGCCTGCCGCGGCGGTTCCGTCTCCGAGAAGGATCAGCGCGTTCCCTGGCCCGTTCAGCGTCTTCCTTTGCTAGCATTACATGCTCACTGAATGAAACCATCCCGTCCCAAGCCTCGCCTGAACGGATCATCGCATCAACGACGGCCTCCGGGGAGAGATTCGGCCCTATTTTCTGCACCAGGATCCGCCGCTCCGACTGCCACGCTGGGCAGTATTCGAGCGTATGCTGCGCGGAGTCTTGGGCATGTCCGCAATGGTGGCACTGCGCTGTTGCTTCCCTGCCTATTCTGTTCAGATACTCACCGAAGCAGCCATGTCCGGTGAGTATCTGTGTCAATCTAAAGGTGACACGTTTCCTGCTCTTCAGCCATGCTCTGAAGTTGGGCAGGATCGCGGTAACAACGCGTTGACGTACATTCCTTGGCTCATGAAGCCGCTCTCGCCAGCGTTTAAGAGCGCGCCAATTGGCTCTCTTCCGAAGCACTTTGACCGCCTCTTCGATTTGAGGTTCAGCCCTCTGACGGAGGTCGCTGATTTTATGGAAGATCGCAGCGTCCATATCAGCCAGAATATCTAGGGGCGGAAACCGCGCTAAGAGTGTGGCCGCCTCGTACGAAATGGTCCGATAGCCTCGTGCGACTCTAATTGAGATCAGACGTTGCACGGCGTTGAGCTTTGCAGCACGACGACGGCTGCTCAATAGTCTGTCTGACCATACGGGTGCACCGTAAAGCGCGACAGAGCGCACAACACCTGCGTAGAGACGGCGGACTTCTTCCCTAGGTCCCCCGAGATTTGGAAGAAGTCTGTGCAGAGCACCCGCCAGTCTATGTATCCGGGGGACGAGACGGTCAAAATGTTCGTCAAAGCGCCAGCGACTGTCCAGGATAAGTCCAAGGTACCGCATGTACTTGCCCACTTCAATGTTCGCGTCACCTACACGAATTGATATGCAGGGAGGCCCCTCTCTCTGCCTAAGGCCGTGGAACCAGAGCGCCTCGGTCTTTGATGACGCTACCCGGAGACCTAGCGCATTGATCTTGGCAAGTACTGTTGCTGCGCCTAGCTCAGCCAACCTAGCTGCACTGTTGAAGGTCTCTCCCTCAGCTAATATGAGTGTGTCGTCAGCGTAACAGACAAGGGTCACTCCAGATGGAAGCACCGTCCGCAACACGACATCATATGCGAGGTTCCACAAGAGCGGCCCTAGAACCGACCCCTGTGGCACCCCACAGACCACACTTCTTTCCATGGCTCTCCCAAGACGACCCGGATATGTGACTCTCCTGTTAGACAAATAAGCCGCCAGTACATCTCGCAAATAGAGAGGTACTTGGTGATGAACAAGTGCCTCCCTTATTGCTTTCCAGGGCACAGAGTTGAAAGCATTGACTATGTCAAGACTGACTGCCAGCACTACTCTGCCTCTGGATATAGCCTGCTCTGTAAGCCCTCGGACACGGAGAATGGCGGCGACCGTAGAGCGGTCTTTGCGGAACCCGTACTGGCAATCAGATAGGTCCGGACCGCTGCATGCCAGATGTCTGTTGATGCGAGCAGCAATGATCCGCTCGAAAAGTTTTCCCGCCTCGTTTAGCAGACATATCGGCCTGTACGCTGATGGGGAGTCTACTGGCCGACCAAGTTTGTGTAGCAATACCAATCTTGCCTCCCTCCATTCCGCGGGAAAGAGACCGAAACGGAAGCAGTTGGTGAACAGGCGCCGCAGTCTTGTCCCGATCACAGTCAACGCCAGCACCCAGACCTGACCGGGGATCCCATCGGGTCCTGGAGCAGTTCTCCGTGCGCCCAGCCGTTTTATAGACCATTCTAACTCAGCCTCGGAGACAGCCAACTCTTCCGACCACGCTCGAGGTCTGGGCGATCCTGTTGATAATTCAGGACAATCCGGCGTAAAAGGAAATAGGTGTCCCACAATTTCCGTGACGAAGTTCGGATCCAGGGTCTCCGTCAAAGGGGGAACCCATGGGCGCAGCTTGCCGAGTACCATTTTATAGGCGCGTCCCCATGGATCTCTATCCAGTCCTTCTAGAAGTCCCAACCAGCTTCGAGACTTGCTGTCCGCGATAGCAGTCTGAAGCGCCACAGTTGAGTTTCGGTATTCCCTATACCTCGCCTCTTTCTCTGCGGTACTGGCGGTTCGACGTCTGCGAGCACGGGTATAGTTGCGTCTGCAGCGTAAACACGTCGTTCGCAGTTGTGCGATGTGTTCAGACCACCAATATGCCGGTGCCTTCTTACCAAATGTAATGCGTGGCATTGCGATATCACAAATGGAGGCCATGTCGGATCCGAGCCGTACAGCCTCTTGCTCCGGGTCAAGTAACGTGTCGTCATTGACGGATCTACACCAATCTAAAACATGGGCAGCTGCGACTAGCATATCTCGATCTAGTCGCATCAAAGCCCATCGACGTGGAAGACTATCCTGGTTGTTATTGGGAACCGACAGCTCTAGGGTAACATCCAGTATTATGTGACGATGGTCAGAGAGTGTTACCATCTCCTCCGCCACTCTCCATCCCGTCACCAGACGCTCGGCAGAGGGAGTTGCCCATGAAAGGTCAACGATCGACTCCCCTTGCCAGCGCACGCACGTACTGACTGAGCCCCGGTTCAGCAGTCGTAAGTCGAGCCCCGCCGCCCACTCAAGAACAGTTCGACCCCTAGCGTTGTCAGTGCGACTCCCCCAAGCCCTGGAATGGGCGTTAAAATCACCAAGGACAAACACCGGACGTGGCGAGCAACTACGGATACAGTTTCCCACCCGATCTAGGAATGCTTCGTACTCTGCCAAACTGCAGTTAGGTGAGATGTAACAACCCAACACAGCCAAGGGACCCCACTCCACTGCGACCAAACCTTGCTCAGCTCGGAGCTTGGTACAAGGAAGATGTTTTTCATCGCCCTGCCAGTAAACCGCTACCGCCCCGGAGTAGTCCCCGAACCAGCGCGGGTGGTTGGGGACGTTGTATGGTTCTGCCACCACTGCTAGGGCGACTGAATATTCCGTGAGGCTCTGCAGAAAGAGGTCCTGTGCAGCACGGCAGTGATTCAGGTTTCCCTGTAACAGCTTGTATGATAAAGATGTATTAATCATGAATGCTCCATCGTATCCTCGGAGGGAAGATGGGACGACGCGCTAGCTATCGCTTGCGCAAGCCCATCTTCCCGAACTGAGCTGGCAACTGTCTGTACCCTCTCTTTATCAGCCGACGCTCTGTTCTTCTTCTTTGGAGCTGTGCATCTTTTACTGCCAATACGATGGTCAGCTTTGCGGCCAACTTCCACACACAAGACACACTTGGGCATCTGTGCTATGCATTGGCTAGCCTTATGGTTAGGCTCCCCACAATTGTAGCACAGAGCACTTCTATCAATTGAGCTTGTACATTGGTGCCTAGCATGTCCCATTTCTAGACATCGAAAGCATTGAAGTGGCCTGGCCGAGAGAATCTCAACTCTAGCAGACACCCAGCCAACACGGATTCGCTTTGTTTCCGCTAACTTTCTAATGGCGATGAGAGGGCAGCGCACCCAGGCTGTACCCAAAGATGTTCGCCATCTCCTTATCTCTCCCACTTTAACCTCGCATGGGCTGCAACCGGCTGCTTCAGCGATGGCCTTGGCTACGTCATCTTTGACTACGGAATCATCCAAGTCCATCACCCTGGCCTCACCTAATTTCGTGGGCCGTGCCACGTTAACTCCCATTTCGGACAAGGCCTCTTGGAGTTTGCCAGCCAAGGTATTCGCCCTTTCGTTGCACTCCTCGCCAGCCAGCTGCAGCAAGAGACCCCCGTTGAGGGCTTTCTTCTGTCTGACTTCGGCTATGCCCAAATCGGACAGATTAATACGTTCCTTGGCGGTTGCCATTGCCTGAGCGTAGGTTATGGTACTCCCCTGAGGGACTGTAATCGTCACAGCTGCGGTTTTTGGCACTCTCGGTAGCCTGGTCTTTATTGACTTACGATTACCCCTCCGGCTCACAGAAGCTATGACTTTTTGGGGCGCTTGAGAAGTTTGTGTTCTCGAAGCGCTTACAGGTGCCTGATCTAGTCGTCCTTCTCGATAGTTCTTAGAACCAGCGCTACCCCGAGCTTTGGCTCTCGACTTACGGCTGACCACCTCACTCCAAGTCTCCTCCCGTAAAGTATCTGACCGTATTGCAGTCGTCCTAGGATCCACCGGCAACTTTTGTGCTGATGTTGCTTGGTCAGATGAAGCCATTTTCCTTTTCTTCGCTTCTGGCTGCGATACTGGAGCCACAGCCATACCGGTCTTTTGGCCCAGGGGAGGCCTCACCGCCCTACCGGGAAACAACTCGGTTCTGAAAGCGGCCAATCTACTGTCTATGATGTTACCTATTCTCTCCATTAGGTCAACCTCAGAGCAACTAGTCTCATAAGCCACGGACTGTTGTGTTCCCTTCAACGGTCTTGGCGATGCGGTTTGTGCGATCTCGCGTTGTAACTCCGCTATTTCAGTCGCCTGTGTCTCCAGTTTTGCTGTCAATTGCGATAGCTGGGATCGCAGCATTTCATTTTCTTGTTGAAGGGCGGTCTTGGACACCCTTTGTACCACCTCTGTTGCCGCTGCTTGAATTTGGCGCACTGCCATTCGTACAGAGTGCACCAGACTTCCCTTCATGATTCTGGTGTTGTCCGCCACTTTTTCGATGATCTCGAGATTTTCGATAATACGGGAACCGAGATCACCGGTGGGTTGTTCGGACATCTCCCTACTCAGCTCATCAACACTAGGCAGAGCCACGTTCATTTGGTCGACTTTGGATTTTGTCGACTTCTTTTTCGGTTTTTCTGTCCCGCTACTGCTGCTAGCAGGAAGCCGCTTTCGCGAAGCCACAGATGCTGCCGCGGAGACCGCTGACACCGCGGACATAAGCGAGCAGTCTGAGAGTTCTTCCACTTCCGGCACACAGACAGACATAGGAGGACGCCCACGCATCCTGGTCGTCCTTTTCTTAGGCTCTCTAAAAGTATAAGCCGAAATCGCCCCATCGCTTGTTTCATCGGAGTCCATTTTATGCAAGCCAAAGTCGTGTTTTCGGAGGTCGGCGGTCTGCCGACCTACGTGGCAGTTATTGCCCCCCCCAGAGTACGAGGGGCTGCCCTCTGCCGTAGCAGAGGGGTGGGATTCTCCCTTACGGGTACCCACCTGGGGTAATACCTTTTTATAACTGTCAGACATCTTGTTCTGCGATGCTCTACATCGTTGTCTCTTTTTTCAGGGGTGAGCTCCCCTGTCAGCTGCTCTTGGTCTGGTCACTCACCACAAGCCTTCCCGGCATGGGAAGCCCTATCCGGTATAGCCTTGTGGATCATTGTGACACTCAAGCCCCCCACCACGACAAGGTGGCAGCCCCACGGGGGGAAGTATCAATATCACCTACAAACTTTGGTGTAGATAGTTATAATATACTCCTCAATTTCTTCATATACTCCATCATAAATTGTATGTAGTTAGTGCAAGTCGTTTTAAATGCCATTTCTTGGCATGTATTTCTCCTGCAACTACGGAAGGGCTGAAGCCTACTGCATCAGGCTGCTCCAGTGCGGATTGGAGACACGGCTTAACGACTAATCTTGCTGCAATGCATGTCACGATACATTCTACTATCAATTATTATAATACATGTTTCTACTCATCTAAAATTGATTGTGAAATAATTCCTCGAACGGCGACAGACACCATTTGCTGTGTGAGGTGTGCGGCTTCTAGCAATGAGATCTCATTTTAAATTGGTAGTGTAACGAGGGCGAATCTATGGGTATCTGTGATAGATAAAATTGCCATCCAAACAGATTAAATGAATCCTTTAGCTGTTGCGTAACAGCAAAGCAGTTCGCTGGCAACTAAAACTAAACGTAACTAAAAAGTTATCACAACCACATTTTAAAGTACAATGTCAGAGTAGAGTACAGTGTCAGAGTAGAAATTCATTTGATGCGATCCTTATATTCCATGCGTATCTCTCCAAGAATGTACAGAATATTTTCTATATTTTTCTGTCAATTCCTTTTTTCATTGGGTAAAATGTTCACTATCGGCGTGTTTCCTTCAGTGACAGCCGTCGCGGCGGTCACTTACTCCTTCCTTCGTCAATGTTATTTTATCGCGGTTACGATCATTATAGGAGTGTAACTGTGTAGCTTTGGAAATGCTTTCATTCTCAAATGAGAAAACTGTATATTTGAATTGAGGATATATTTTACTACATTTTACTGACTTCTTTGTTCGCTAGGTCACGGGGAGCGGACTTATGCCTAAGAAGGGTAAATTAGAGGGATGATGAAAAGATATGATTGGCAACCACAGATAAAGTAGCAACATTAAAACTATTGCCGTTGAACACACACGCAATAAAAAAAATCATAACGCATACGGGTGCCCATAATATTATTTTTTTCACGGAAATAGTTGGATATAATAACTACAATAAAGGGAGAATTTCATTCTTAATGGCCTTCTTTGCCACTCGATCTTATATACATACTAGCTATGCCCGCGACTTCGTACGCGTGGAATAGTGACTTTGGGCAGCATTTTAATGTTCTAAATTCTAAAATATCTTTATTACGGACACCCGCGAGTAAAAAAATATTAAAGTACTAATATGGCTATTAAAAAATTGGGGTTGGTGGTAGAGAGGTGAAAATTTAGGATTGTATGTATTTTTTAATGCCAAATCATAAAAAAATTGAAATGAAACAAAATGTTTGTGGCGGACACCCCTTAATACTTACAGACTATTTTTTTTAAAAAATCGGTCAAGTCGTTTCCGAGGAGTTTTGTTACAAACACTGTGACAAGAGAATTTTATATATTAGATATGTATGCTATGCAATACCTATATATACATGAATGTATGCATATGTATGTACATAGGGAGTGATATTTCAATATGAACATATATTCTAATAACATTTTCAGTATAATAGGATTCATAGACCATTCAAGCCTAACACATGGGACGCGGAAAAGAAATTCTACAACAATATTGTCACGTACATATGTGACATCTCATGCCTTGTTATAAACTGCTTGGGGAGACAGCGGGGATACTTTGTATTTCGAATATTACACCTTTCAAGCGGCTCAAGATCACAGAATAGAAAGCATAAAATTCGTCATCGCTCTGCTAAGGTACGGGAGGTAACTTTATATTCAATATTTCCGAAAGTCATGTTTAATATATATAAGATTACTTACGTTACTTTGAAAAATCGACCAACACTTATTTGCCGGTTTTACGAAACATATGTTCTGAATATATCAAATTTTTGGTCCATAGCGTGAACATCTCAACAACAAATTAAACATGTTCCTTTTCATATTCTCGAAGCTAAGTAAAAGCTATTTCATAATTAAGAATGAACAACAAAATAAAACAGCCATTCCATGATCCTACAGAATTTGTTATATATTAAGCCGCGAGCTTCTAAAATACCCCCATATAAATTATGCGGGGATCTCATCGTCACTGGAGTGTATATTAATTAATGTGATGTCTATTTTAATATTTTACAAAGATTTCGTTCACTGTGACAAAGATTGTAAAGTTAAAGGCACTGTTGGAAAAACGAACTTATATTCGAAAACGTAAAAGTGAGTCAGGTCTCCCTCAATGAAAGTAATATATAAACTTGTTATTATAATGAAAGATGTTGATGGGGGACGAATCCTGCTCTTTGCCTAACAAGCTTACAATAAGTTTTGTGTAGGTAGTATAGGTACGAATACTTATACGAAATAAGAAGAAAAGCAAATAAAGATCACTACGTGCATTGTAGTTTTTTAGATTAATTGTGTAGTTTTAATATACATATAAAATATGGTTATTAAGTGTAGTGAGTATTTGTGTGTTTGAAGTCGGTCAAAAGCTTTTTTTTAAATTTGATTATTTTCCATTTTTATTGTAAATATTGGTAGGTAAATAGCTTAATGTTAACTTGTAGTCAAATTTGCAATACAGCGAAATTACCTGTCGTTTGCAGTGTAATTACTTTCAGATGAAAAATATATAGTATTATGACAAACAATAGAGTCGAATAGGACAACCCTATTATTAATCACCAAGTTTACTTATTGCAATAAATACGAAAAGCTTCATGTCATGAAATTATTAATCACCGAATAAGACAAATTTCGTTTAATTTTAATCGTAATTGAAAATTACAAATGTCATCGTAATACTGAATTATTAATTTGATTACATTTGGCTCAACTCTGCCTTGTAGCTTAATTATGCGGAACCGATAAGTAAAGACGTTTGTCCTACATTTCCACGTCTGTCCAAGAACTGCTAGTCAGCAGAAATTACTTAGTTTCTGTCGACATATTGTAGTAATATCTCCTAAGTCCTAAAAGTTCTCCTCCTCCTTTTTAAAATCGGTTAACAATATTAGAATACATATAACATATCCAACGTATCAATCAAATTTGTGACGATTCAATACGGTTAATAGCGGAACATTTTATATAAGGTATATAAACAATGGTTTCCAGAGCAAGTACATATATCAAGAGACATGACCTATAAAGATAAATACCAGAAAGCGAGGATCCTTAGAGAATAATGAAATTGAAATTGCTAATTGAATCTATCGGTGTTTAACTGCAACTTCCGAGGCATGAGAGTGCTTCCTCATTATTCCGCCCCATGCTTATTTACTTGAGACACACTAGCTACTCGTCTTATACTGCTTTGTTGCATGGCTGTTACTTTAATTACGTTAATACTAGATATTACCGGCGGCTTCACTCGCGTGCTCAATAGAATTTTTATTTTATTTTGCTCACACGTCATACCCTTATTATACACGTCACGCTATGTATCGCACTGAATTGATTATTTTTTTTATGCCAAAATAAACTTGTAGCTCCAGCCCTTCAACTATATTTATACAAAAATTACGTCGATCCGTTAGCCCCGTTTAGACTATTTATTCAAAAAACTAAAATAAATCAGAATTGTATGAAGTCAAATATTGTATTCATGGTATGTTTTATTGGCCAACAGATAACAACTGCTGACTAATTATTTATATATCTTCCACGTCTTAGGATTTGTGAATGAAATATTGTATGATTATACTTGCTAATATATTCGTATATTTACTGAAATAGATATGTCTGGTCATCGTGAGCAAAATAAAGCTTATATTTATAGCCCTGGCCCTAAGTTTATTAGTTAATTATTACAACCCTATTATTATTATAGCTGATGTGGGAACAGCGATGTTAATTGTTTCACAACATTGTCCTCATTAGTGGTTAATCACTGTAGTTTACGTCAAGTTTCGTACTCGATATTCAACCAATACGTTAATTAATAAAATAACTTGCTTCATGTACACCGAATTTAATGATGGTATATTCCATGTACAGATATTTATTGAGTAGATTTTATTTAGAGAATTTTCTATGAGTTTACACAATATACATTTTTTTGTGATTTCACCGAACATTCCTAAGGGTGAACGTCGACGTGTGGAGTGGCGGTGAAGAGTAGTTTACAAGCCACAAAAATGACAAAAGCCACGTGACTCCGAGCGAGCAACCCCGCGCAGCTCCGAGAAAAGTCGGGCGACGCGGTGCGCTCGAAGCGGACATAAAAAATTATGCCCGATCTTTTAATATCAGTCACTGTAATCCGTATCGACTATTAAAAAGAATTAAAAACCTACAATGAATTAAAAACCCGATGTTATTTATGAATTACACAAAAAATTTACACACTTAAAAAAAAAATCCTTTTTTGTTTTTTATTAATGTGTTAATTTTTTTTTTTTGTAAGAAGGGGTGTGATGTAGCGTCATCAATAAATGTTATACAAGACGTACTGGCCGTTGCGCTTGCCCCTCGCAGGCAGTCGTCTCTAGTCTCTAGTACGCCTCAAGCGTATTTATCTTGTAAATCATAATAAACGTGTTCTGCTGTAAATTCAAAGAGACTTTCTTTTATTCAGAATCAGTTGCAGGTCGTATGTTAATCACACACGCACATATATCCCGTACGGCCTGCACAATTACAATCTTTCTTTCTTTCGACCCTTTTATTGGTCCACTGATGAACCGGGTCTCCCCTCA
>DWEM01003926.1:0-10183 GCA_018245935.1 Agara belti belti | reverse complement strand
CTCACGTCCGCCCTCGGAATTCATTCCTTACATTTCTTTCTCAATTCTTCAGAATGGTCACTGCAGTTCCGAGGTAAAAGCGTAACAGAACGAGGATATAATGCGAATGTCATATTGATGTAGGAGACCGTGGCACCAGCAGCGGGGGCAGCTACTTACCGAACATCACCGAGGGCGCGCCGCTGGGCATGGCGCCGCGCTGGCCTCCGCACATGAGAGAAGGTACCTTAGCATTTTACCACCTAATATGCTTTTTAACGACTTTTTAACAGAGAGCCTTACAAATTCCAGCAAATTTACATTACTGGAATATTGAAAAAATATGATCCAGTATATTTAGTGTTGTGAAATGAGGTGAAAGAACTTCGACGAACGGGAAGGCCTCTGTGAGGGTGTAATACCGTAACCCTCTATCATACGCTGCAGACGGTAACCGCGCGGAGATGTGTCGCTGGTCGGAGGGCGGCGCGGAGGTGGGTGCGGGCGCGGGTTCGGGGTGCGCGGGGGGCGGCGCGTCGCCCGTGCCGCTGCCGGCGCCCGACCTCACGTCCGACGTGTTCCGGCGCGCGCCGCTGCTGGACACCGTGCACGGCGCGTACGTCGCCAGCGTCGACAACAGGTGCGCTCCCCCCACCACCCACTTCTGTTCTCATGCTCCTCTGTCTTCTCGTTCATTCTTGATGATACTTCTTGGTGTTAGTCTTTCTAGAATATCGAAAAGTAATATGGACAAGTGGACAACAGTGGACACAGGATTTTAATGGCCGTGTATGAAATTGTCATTATTATTATTCATATATACGTATAAACATTGAATACACAGTGTAAAATGTGTTTTCACGCTGACAGATACGGTGTCATGGACGATGAGTTGATGTACGGGGTGCTACCCACCGATACGGAGAAACGATTGCCCTACGACCCCAGCTACCCGCTGTCGCCGACGATGTACCGACTGCCAGCGAACCCGTACGGCTCGAAGACGTATCTGTCGTCGCGCACGTCCGACTACGGATACAGCCCGACGAAATATCTAAACACCGAACCGAACGTGTACGGCTCTCGGGACTTCAGAGACTCCGGCGTCAGCACCAGAGACCACGAGGGGTACCCGCCGAGAGACTTCCGCGACTCGGGGATAGCGACCATGCTGAAGAACGACTATCAAAGGAAAATGGAGAGCCACTACGGCGCGGACTACAACGACGGCTTGTCCGAGGTCTCGGAAAAGCATCACCCGCATGACAAATATCTATTCCCTTACACCGGTGAGTTTGAAACGTCTACGTTTACAATTCGCGTTTTAAACTGTCTCCAAAATTATTTATATATAGTCTCTTTTAACTTTTGCAATTGTTTTGAAATCAAGCCGGAAGTCCATAGACAACAACAGATAAGAACTTGTGGCAGAATAAATTAAATTGGTATTACCGAACAGTTTAAAATGTGAATATATGCATTTTTGTTTTTTTTTTGTGTGAACGAAGTGTGAATTGTTGCACTGTAGTTGCTATTACATGTATACTTGATATTTTTTTGGAATTCAAGATTAAGTAAAGTTTTCTTAAAACCAACTATACACTAAATTTTAATGTTATAACTTTAAGCTTTTCTAAAACTAAAAATGTTGACAAATATTTTCGAAGTGTAATTTTTGGGACGCGCCGGGAAAAGGGCAGTTTTTCTTTTAGAAATTCATAACAAATTATTATGAAAACATATTCTACTAAAAAACAAAAAATTGTTAATAAATAATAATTATTTCAACCGTGCGGTTTTACACACACAATTTTTCAAAATCGTAGTCTTTTTCCATTCATGAAAAATTACATTCCAATTATGCGACCACAGAGTGCGTTCAAGATTGTGCACAAATATTTAGTGAATACCAATTATAATAGGTCCATATAACCATAACTGTTTTCGTTAGCACGTAGTTACGTTATGTTCTTTTATTTTCTATTTTTTATTTTTTGGATGCTTTGTGTGATTTTGAGCTTCGATATTTTATTTTGCTTGGTAGCCGAAGAAGACCACGTTAGCTCCCGCGCCGGCCAGCCACCACCCGTCAGTCATGCAGGTAAGGGGGTAACATCGCAAACATAAGTCATTTATGAATACATTATTTATATATGTAACCATCGAGAAGGAAACTGAAAAAGTTTGACGAGAATTGTACTTTTCATTTTATGATATGGTTTAAAAATAAGCAGCCACGCAAATAAGATGTTATAGGTCAACCAATTCAAAAGTAGCTTGGCTAGGTAGAGTGAAAGTCTATGATTTTAATATTTAAAGTTAATTTTAATTAAGCTAATTAGTATAAATTTTAGTATATATCAAAAAATTGTATACCGTTAATGTTAAAATAGTGATCTAAACAAATAATTGTTTTGTTCGAATAATTGTTTTTTTATGAATAGGAAAAAATGGAAAAAAAGTCATTTAGTGTATTGGTTTACACGTGAGAGATATAGTTGGATTCATTAATAGAACAAACGGATGAAGAATGTTCAGGCCTGGTAATCAATAAGGATATATTTAGTAAGTTGACTGCTTTACAAAATGAAGAGGCGCCGAAAATAGTTAATTAAATTCACTGACAGCTGTCAATACTACAAAAATTTCTTTTAAAGAAAATCTTTGGTCCCTATCATATTTCTTGTATTTGTAAAAAAATACTGATTTGTTTTCTTTTTTTTATATGTAAAAGGTGAAGGTCAACAGCCAATGGGGGCGCCCCTCGCCAGCATGGGGGAGACCAGCGAGTAAGATTCCCCATCATTAAAGACTATTTATTTATTATATTTCGTTAATTGTTTTTTCGTTCACTGCATGAATTGATTTATCAACATTTATTGCATGTGTTCATTTCCAAAGTTTCTTATTCTATACGTATTTATATAATTCCATACGATTCTTCATATTATAGACGTATTCACGTATAT
This sequence comes from Agara belti belti, assembly GCA_018245935.1. NCBI lineage: Eukaryota > Metazoa > Arthropoda > Insecta > Lepidoptera > Hesperiidae > Agara > Agara belti. Next base: position 7,235 of record DWEM01003926.1, on the reverse strand, counting down.
TTTTAATTTGTAACAAGTACTATGATGCAAGTACCTAGTAACAGAAATTATAAATTATATTAGTACATTATGTCAACCAGTAACATTCAATTTATAATAATAATTATATTTAATTACATTTCTAACACATATGCAATAATGTAGTAATAAATGGTTTTTATTAATATAAATATATATTGCGACAACAGTTTTTTATTCCATTGACGTTGACACATTGTTGTGTCATAGTACTCATAGTGTCAGATGTCAGTTATTGTGATCGAATTGTCAATAGATGGTGGCGGTTGTATGAGAAACACTCATTGTAAATCATCTTTTGCTTTGCTAACCGGTGGTGTGGCCGCGCGCTCTATCATCGCTCATCGTAGGGAGGAGGTAAATCTTACGTTATTATGGATCATTTATGTCAACGCTATTTTACTCTGTGCCAACATCACGAACGGAGTCACGTGACATTTGTCTATGATTGCACTTGCACCATGGCAATATTGGTGTATAATATGAATGAAGTTATTCATTTCAATTGTTTTTACTTGCAAATATTTTAATTATTCACAATTCCTAATCACGTAACTCTGCGAGTGAATTTTAGATCTATAAATTTATAAGTTCTGTGGGATTGGTAAACATTGTACTTATATTTTTTTTTATAAACAACACTTTGTGCTATGGCCCAAGTTATATATTAGTGAACTTAATAATGGATAATAGAAAAGTATGAAACTAAACATTTTATTAATACAGGTTTTATAATTAGGACTCTTTTATACCATACAAAATGAATTGTTATCCTTATTTTTAAATTTGTAACGGTTTATATAATTAAAGGTCCCTTCTGTTACAGGAAATCTACTACTGAAGACGACGCTGAGACTAGAGTGTAATACTACATAGTACAAGGTTTCCAATGAATCTCAATTAGTTAATTAATTTATTTATAACAAAAATATGTAACGTTTAGCTGTTCACTTTACAAAGACTGTCTGTTAACGGTACCCACTGCCATAGTGATGTATGTAACGGCTATTTAATTTAATGTTTTGTCTGTGCTTTAAATAGATATAGTGGTGTTGCTATATTATAAGTTAATAATGTAGACTTAGCTTTTAAAAATAGAACAACTTCGATGATACTCTTTAAGAGTGATTTTTGTATTACTTAGATTGCGTTCATACATTTTAATAATTGTAAACGCTGTAGGCCCTCACAAACAGTTACATAATACGTTATATATGGTTATTCGGCACAAGTTTTGTAACCTTCGGCATTTTTAATATAGTCAAATACTAGTATCTCATTTTCCAATTAAAACATGTTATTACAACTTTCAAAGTACATATATTTGGAATTATTACAAAATTATAGGCGTGGAACAGCGTTATGCTTACGTCTTTAACCAGATTAAGATACCTTATCATATTACAAAGAGATTCATTTTTTCGTGAATATGATTAAAAACTAGTCTCGTGTGCCATTATGGCTTTTAGTGAAGAATTAAATAATCTTTTTTGTATACAACGAATACACGAATTAGTTACTCTCACCTCTAAAATCGTAGTCGTCTTCAAGGCAATGGAATTTATAGAATGCTACTGGCTGTCGGCAAAATAAATAAGAATAGTAACGAGCCCTGAGCCGACGCGACCGAGTAGCTACGTACCTACTCAAAGTAAAAACTGTCAAGTAATATTCTACATATACGGTGTTCAGCTGCACCCTCTGCATCAAGTGACAGTACTTTTCATAATAATTATAAAGGAAATATCCGGACTCTCCTTTGATTTTAAGGGACATTTCTTTTTTGGAAGATGAGCTATTGTGATATACGGAACCGGGTCTCGTGCAAACTAGATTACGTCGGAATTCTTCTCTCAGCGCAGTATGTTGACGGGAATGATATAGAATGTTCAAACTGAAAGAATGACATCCAAAGTCAGTAATGTAAATAGAATAGATTAAGAGTAGACGCGTTATTTAAATTATAGCTATAGATAATAATATAAAAGATTTAAAACGTAATTATTTTTATATAACTAAGATACCAAATTTAGGAGTCAATGTTCAACGACAATTTAGAGTAGGTGTCTTTCAACGTCGTATCTAATAGGGAGTCAACTCGGATAGGCAATGGATAAATAATAGAAAGAAATAATCGCTGTCTGTATATAGATGTACTTGGAGAGTGTTGTGTGCATTTTGAACGTTTTAACGAAGAGTCCACCTATTTTGTAAATAAATAAACTTTTACACTTCGTAGCTATAATTAGATAATATAGGGAAATGTTAAGAAAGCTTTATTTAATTTAATATTTCCTAGTGTCACTTTGCCATAATATTATTTACTGTGTTTGTAGTTCGCAGTGCTGAGTAGTCTGATAAAATTAAGAAAATATAGATTTTTTTTGTTAGTTCTGCGTCCAGTTGAGGTATATGCGATAACCGATGAAAATTCATTTTTTTTTTTCAAAAAAGATGTTTCTGTAATTAACGTGTAGTAAATCAAACAATAGATTCTTGTATTTAACGTAATAGGTTTGCTTACGGTAAGACATTTTAAGAGTAATAATTGAAAATTAAAATTTAATGTTATTAATAATTAAATACCGCGTTGTTGTATCTCTGGAATGGACTATTTATATACCTCACTATATCAGATCTATTACGCGTATTTCGTAGAACTTAAGCTATTGTTTTATAACATTTTTAAACTCCAACATTCCATTTGTTTACATCCGTTCCACAATAACTTCTCTCGGTCTCTGGGAACCTACACCAACTATCAGGAATTGTTTAATAGTGGTACAAATGAAATATTTGAAATGTTTTATATTGAAATATAATATTTTATTGCTAAATTATACTTTGTTTTATTTATTTACATTAACTTAAAAACCTAACAGCATAAGCTGTAGTCTCCTAGCTATGTACATAATGTATGTACCTACCTAAAGGTAAGTAAAAATAAATATAACGGTTTAAAAAAAAAAAGACTGTTTAAAAAACAACTTTCATTATATTGTTAGTACAGACAAATTGAACACTGAAGCACACTTGTATATCTATCAAATACAAGAAGCATCCATGAAAGAAAGAATTATTTTAGATTGGAAGGCTAAGTTTTTAAGCAATTTCTAACTTGATAATACCTATTATACAACTTGGTTATCTAATATTAATCAATGATTACGTAATGTTAAAGTCACATGTTGAAGGGCAATAAGCACATAGGGGGCTTGGGATTCAACAATAAAAACCACAAACTTTTAGCTATTTATTCATCAACATACATAATATCTACATTTGCACAAATATATTTAACTTAGATACGCTTCAGTAACGGCTCTTAGGCTGACATTATAATACTTTCAAATTGTGCCGTTGAGAGATGTGCACACATTATAGCGCTCGAAAGTCGACGAAACCCACAGAAGTTCGGCATTTTACGATCGTTACCTAATTATACATTTTAAGGATATGAATTTACAAGTACAATAAATTAATGTGTTCTTTTAAAATACAAGGAAGCGAACAAATATTTACAAGTGGTAAGTAACAACAAGAATTTATTTAATAAAATAAAGTTTGTTCGGGAAAAACAATACTCGATAAACACTTGTCATTTTCCAACTAGACACAGGTATCGTAGAAACTTGAGCATAATGAAATATATAACATATATTAAACTTCAATCAATCCTTATTGAATCAAAGATTGGCCAATTGGAATACATTTTAAATACAATGTTATGTGATATAATCTGTGCGCTAATAATTGGAAAACAATTGAAAATGAAACTGTCATATTTACATTCACCTGCAAGAAACCAATCAAAGCTTTCACAAGTTGTAGTAAGATTTCATGGAATGTTTAAATGTTTAATAAAACCATATACAAAATGACTAGACACAACATTGCACGTAATAAATTGCAGTGAACATTCTTGTGACATAGTCCATAATCTAGCAGTAGGGTTGGAATACGTTCCAGCGTCCCTAAGTTACAGGGCCAGTCACAAGCCTGGCAAAATCAGTAGTAAGTAGTTATAGAGTTTACCACATTGGAAAATTGTTTCCAAAACAATGTGTATCTAGTCAATTCAACATCAGGGCACTGCTATATGATATTACACACAAATCTATTGGTTAAAAAGTTGTCTAAAACACTCCAATACAATCCAGACTTGTTCTATTTAACATCTACGATCTAAGCATGAGTAAAGTATTGAAGGATTAAGTTCTTTATTGACCTGCTAGATTTCAATAGTTTGCAAATGGGAATCACAGATTAGGTTAACATTAGAAATGAATCCAGAACATGAATTGTAATTTCACACAACATTACATAAAATATGTGACATTGTGGACAATTACGTATTGCTAAATTATTCTTAGAATGTGCTATGATCAGATGTTGTACAGAACCGTAGTCAACAAGATTATAATATAATTTAAATACATTTACAGTAAACACATGAACAAAACAAAGTGTGATTCAGAAATACTCAAGTCCAACACTTATCATCATATTAAACTTTAAAAGCTTTATGTTATTTATTGATATATTAATAAATATTTTTTTGCTCTAAGCACTGGCTGTCAATATTCAGGTTGTGGTCGGGTAGGCAGGATGTCCAGTGCTTTTGTCTGCTGAAAAAAATGAAGAAATTTAAAATCAAAAGTCATATATAAAAGAAAGTAATATATCATAAATGAAGAGTATGAAAACAGTAATAGTTTTTCTCAGACTCACTCACCAAACTGGCCCAGTGTCTAATTAATTGTATTAAAATCCAATTAACTTACCAGAATCGATTTTTTTAAGTTATTGAGTTTTATTGAAGTTAGTGTATTTAGACTGTTGTCGAACTACAAATGAACCAAATAATTGACAAGTCTCTTCAATACATACATCAATAGATAGCACTAATAGAAAATATATTAGACATACAATTCATTACGGTATTGGAATATTAACTCTGTTCTCTCATTATTATTGCTTTACTATCCAGATAGACAAACTTGCACAGTTGATGTTATATTTGCAGTGTCAGTTTATTTTATTACATAGGCTGAAAAACAGATAAATGGGACGCCTGATCTTAAGTGCTCACCATGACCTATGAACATTTGCAACAATAGACAATTTGTTGCCGACTCTATTACAGCCACTTGAAGAACATGTTATGTCATATTTTAAGATCAAGTACTTTAATTATGCTCTTTTTCACTTAACTTTCTATGATTGAACTACTTTGATATGTCTAGATATGAATCGGTAACATAATATGTACAGAGAATTCATAATTCTGAAATTTGCACAAAAATATTGAGATATCATGTTTATGAGGCAGAATTATTTAAAAGTACACTCTTTAGAACATGGAAGACTGAACATTTTTTCAACACTAGGGGACAGAATAGAATTATGACCCATTCTAAAGGTCTTGATAGAATGGTGTAAAATAGATGGTAATATGAATGTGTACTATCAGAACAGCCAATCTCCCACAATTCTTATACTATGTACCACTCAGAAGTACCTGGGTCTTTGTTCCAAAAACCACTCATTTAATAGCTTTACACTAGACGTTTTGCAAATAAAAAGTGATTATACAATATTACACCAATAATAGACAAATACTCACACTCGACTTCAAGTAAATTTTCTTCTTGAGTTACTGGTTGCCCATTTTGACCTTTGATGTCATGTAAATGCCAACGATAAGACCAAAGAGACCAATGGCAGATCCAAAAATCTCTACAATGAGGATCTTGACAAAAAGTGCAGCATTGGCCGCATCAGCCAAGGCGGCGCCAGAGCCCACGATGCCGACGGCGATACCGCAAAACAGGTTGACAAGCCCCACAGCCAGACCAGCGCCGAACATTACATACCCAGCCATCCAATTTTGCTGCTTGATGGAAATATCTATCAACGGCTCAGTGTATTTTTCCAACATACCCGACAGTACTATGGCAGTGATTAATCCGTAAATTGCCACTGCTTCGCAGAAGATGACCGAAATCAAATTCTTCGTCTTAATTCTAGGAGCTTTGACACCTCCTCCTACTATGCTTACGCCGGTTGTATGGATCCCCATGGCCGCACCGACCACGGAAAAGGACACGGCGAAGGCGATTCCTAACGTCCCCCACATGTAGGGGGACGTATTCTCCAGGAACCATCCCAAGCTTATCTGCTCACCCTTTCCATTTAGTAGGTAGTACATAGAAACTATCGGTAAGGTGATCAGCAGGAGCAGCAACAACAGGTAAGTCAAGAAGTACCTCATCTTGAGATATTTAGTTAATCAATTGAAGCCGTTGAACCTCTAAATCCCGGGAGAGAAGCCCTTTTTTCTCCAATTCCTACCCTGACAGAAAACTCAAAACGGAGAAGTCTTGTGATCACAAGATGTCAGAGACAATTACAAAGTTGCCAGTATTAAAAAGGGCCAATCAAATAATTCTTATAGACCATTTAGTTATTTAATAATAAATTCATAGCAAAAGTCTATGCTTGGCACAAGTTATATCCCAGCAGTTAGTTAGGCTGAGAAAATGCTTTACATTGACCAGAATTCTATAAATTGACAGAGCTAGCAAATGTGATAATATCACAATAGCAGAAAGTTAGCCAAAATTATTCAACTAATTGTATTATATAGAAACTTCATAGAATTCGTCGAGTGTAGAGTTCTCTAAAATTTGAGTATTATTTAACATTATTTTGGTTGCAGGGTCATTATATGCTGAAAATATTACTTGTTGGCTATGACATGTATTTATAAAGGTTTGTTTAACAACATTAAAGTATGAAGAGAGCAAGTAACGCATAATTCATTATAAATCTTGTACTTAATCTATATAACTTTAGAAGCCAGGGCAAGAATTTGAAATAGAAATAGATTGCACTTCAAACATGAAGTGTTTATTTGTGACATGTCGCACGGCTTATTTTTCGTGGCAAATACGAACGGTGTACATACAATGAAACTAGACTATATAGCCTTAATAATAATAATAATAATATGCTTTATTGTACACACATAAAAAGCCTTAGTAATCTATCGTCTTTAGTCACAGTACTGTATCCACGGATTTATTATCTATTATAGACAGCTGGCGAATGTAGAATGGCAATACTCGCAAAAAATTTCAAAACAGTGATACTGTCAATGTCATATGATTTTATCGACGATAAGAAATTCAAGTCTGGTGTCATGTTATTTTGTA
>DWEM01003925.1:0-10183 GCA_018245935.1 Agara belti belti | reverse complement strand
GCCTGAGGAAAACGTGTCGTCGGGGACGCCTACAACTGCTACCACCTCAGCCCCTGACCACAAACAGTTACCTGCCGTACTAAAAACTGAGTCTGTTCATGTGAACGTAGATCGAGTAGACAAAAACTTTGAGCCTGTGTCCCATGGATCTCTAATGAAAAATGTAGAATTTGCTAATGTACGAACAGGTTTTTGTAAGTATATTCTAGCACCATTTTCGCAAGCGCGTCATCCATAGTTTTCAATATTCTATTTGCGTTTGTTTTAATGATTTAAAAAAGTTTCTGTAAATTCAAATATCATGTTATTTTTAACATAATTGGCCTAACATAACATTACACACATACAGTCACCAATATATTCTATAGGGATAAGGATTTCCACCGGTTATGGTTCTGACATACTTGTGCGTCTATTACTTTCTTCAAAGTCATCTTGGAAGCTAGCTTGTTAGAAGTATTCTTTACCTGGCCTTACTTGGCTTGCTTAAGTACATATTCAATTTGTTTAAAGGATATACGTCTAGGTGTTATTCATAAGATTTGACCATTCTTTAACTTAATTTTATTTAAATTAATTTACACAATGTTACATATTGTTATAATTGCAGCAAATGGTGACATAATAGTAACATTACTGCCTGTCAACACAAAATGGCCTTGGATTACCGCAGCACAATTCCGACCAGAACTTGTACCTGAAGAGCTGATGGCACAAGGACTGACTGTAAGTTTGACAAATTTTAGTAATACTATTAAGTGCATAGGCAATCCTCTAACAGAATGCTTATATTTGTTCATTATGTATTTCAGTTGACTGTTGAAGAGTATGTTCATGCAATGGAATTACTTGTGAATGATGCACGTTTTACCCTCTACAATATTTGTTATAAGCGAGTACTTATATGTTGGATTACCATTGCATTTCTAGTTCTACTCACATTACTATTTTCTGGATTAACAGGACTCACTTTATTTTCTCTTGGAGTTCTATGGTTGATATTAAATGCGATGGCAATATTTTTGTGTATGTGGATAAAATTGAAACTTTCCAAAGGATTGGAGCAATGTCTCGGAAGTGTTAATAAATTATTAAATAAACACAAGCTGCTGTTAGCTCTAGACGACAGAGGAAAGATTTCCTGTCATAAAGTCAATTTGTGTTTTTTATATTTCGATGCTGGGCCATGCATTACTCACTTGCAACAATTCATTGAGAGTGAAGAGGGTAAAACAATTATGCAAGGGTGGGAGCAAAGACTAGATGTCTCTGCTAATGATATTGTTATCCAAGGAAGCCAGTCAACAAGATTGTCTAGAAAACAGGTATGTATCTATCATTGTCATTATAAAAGTTACGAGTTTAATTCTGTTTTATCTTGCAATTTTAAATATGCTGTGTTGCTTAAGAACTCCAATTGTGACACTATGGGTTTGTGATGTTCTAATCCAATAGTTGCAGAATAGCAATCATACAGGGATAGTCATTAAAATATATATAAGCTGCAATTAAGGAATGTACTTGTTTGAATGTGAAATTGTATGTATTAGATGGTATTTTTTCTTTAAATTTCATATTCATCAAAAACATTTTCTAATGTGTATAAATTACAAAAGATTTCTTCTGAAAAATTGACATCTAAATGGAAAAAATGATGAAGAAATCAAATTCAATTATTGGGATACAGTGTTTATATAATGAAAATAAAATGAATAAAATGCAAATTTGTTATATCTCAATACAGATTACCCCTTTGTTACCTTATATCTTATTGTAATAAATTTTGCAAATTTTGGGGTTTGGTAATATTTTCTCCAATATTGTGCTATTCTTGTAAGAGAGCTGGTCTGAATGCTGCAGTTATGATACGAGCAAGATGTCTTGCATTTAATACGCTTAGCTTCATCTTCACCTTCACAGAGTTCATAATAATATTAGTAATCATTACATAAATTGAAAATGTCCTAATTATATAGAGCATGGTATGTATATTTATATGATCACACATTTAAAGAAGCTGTGTATTCTTTAAAATTTCAGGTGTTAAAGTGTTTAATGATTATCATAATATCATAATGAACTGAATAGATATCTTAATTATTGAATTTACAATTTTTAATAACCCCTTAGAAAGATGATTATTATTTATGTACAATGTATATTTCAATGATAATATTTTTTTTGTCTAATTGATATTTGTTATTCAAGAATATGTCATAAAGTATGTGCACAATGCACATCTTTCTGAAACATTATATGTGTTATGCTTATAGCGTTACAATCTATATTCTATACATGTGTCAGACATGTCTCAGCTGTGAGTTTAAAGTGCTTACAGCAGCAATGGCTTTAGCTAATTGTTATTCAAACCAAGTACACTCATTCTTGCACTCATCTTAGCAAACATTATAGTGTTGTGATATATGTAGTTGTGTATGCTTATTATTCACTGTTATATATGATTTTAAGATCACTAGGTTTGTTTTTTTTTCTGTCATATAGAATATTAGGCTGATAACCCACTGCCATTCGTTGACCGCGAGTGTCCGTCGCTCCGTTGCCCGGCGACTATGGGGCATGCACGCCGCTTTATAAGTAGCTCTTCGTATCTTTCAAAGTAATAAGAGTTTCTCCATTAAGAGGCTCAATATATCAAGATGTCAATAATTGTATCAATATGTTTGGCTGTACAATTAAATGAGCCAATTTGTTAGGATTGTGTTTTTTAATTGCTGTTTTGTGAACGTCATGAAAGGAAAATGATATTCATATATTCAATGATATATTTATATCAGTTAGGTTGTGATATTTATAAGGAGTCTGTATCTATAAAACATAATATCTAGCTATAAAATTTTTAAAATATATAGCTATAAGTATACATATAAAACGTGCCAATAATTAAGACAATTTGCTTCTGCATCTTGTTTGTGTAAGATTAAGAAGTAAGACTTGAATGCCATATCCTTAACATTTTCGTGCTAACGGTATGTTCACACATATTGTGTAAGCTTTTTTAATAACAATATAAATTATAACTGGTACTAATAACATTGACTACATGGTGGGTGTTACCTAATTTGGTTTTTAAATAAGGTAAGTTAGTATATTTTACGAATTAACCATTGTGCAATACTAAATAATATATTGATGGTAGTATTATACAAATATAACATATATTATTATTACAATAACAATTTGAATATGCAATATGCATAATTTGCACACGAATTAAACATATATTTACTTAAGTAAAAGTATTTTGATTCCTAGTGATATTTGAATAAATGTGCCAATATGTGTTGGATACAGTATAAGTTAGTAAATAGACATACAAGCCATTATATTTTACATGGTAATTAACAAGGCTGTCAAATGTTTTTTTTTAATATTTGAAATAGGCTAGCATTTGGACACAGTTTCGCTTGAATGTTGGCATCGTGTCTGGTGTTTCAATATCTCTAAACATAATCACCTGTGTACCTGTTTTTATGGATATGGTTGAAATCATACTGTGTATATGATTTTATTCATATACATAATAGTATGTATGGACATCCATATTATGTGAAATCAAAACTGCTATCTGATAATAATTGGAACATCTCTTAAATCTGTGTGATATTCTTAGAAGTTTATTTTAATAATTAATATAGTAATCTTGGCATAAAATACGCCAAGAATACTATATTAATTATTACATATGTATTTCATTGGTTTATCTATGGTTTGAATTTCATGCTAGCTGCTTTCAGTCTTAATTTCGTTATAAGAATTACGGATTAGTGATATATATGGTCTAACATTGTAACATTATGTATATGCACTTTTTCGAAACAGACGCACTCATTGCTTTAACTGTTTTTTCTCTGAGCACAGGCTTTTTTTTATACATTTCAATACTTATCACCTTCAGTATATCATACTTTATCTCATCAATTTCCACTTCCGTTTTTCAACATTTCTGTGCTTCATCCCTGGCTTCTTGTCTTGTCCATGAATGCTTAACAACCTTAGCTTATGCACTGTTAGTGCATTTAATGAATTTTAAAAAAGACAAAATAGTCAATAGTTAACATGGCTTTTCACTGATAACAATTTCTTAGGTACTTACACATGCTTTTTGTAAAAAAAAATTATCACATGCTACCTATTATTTATATGTAGGTACTATAATTTAAAAAAAACATACAAAGGGGTTGAGCTAATCATATCATGTTACTTATGTTGAACTTCTAAAAAATTTTCAATGTAAATGAATATGAATGAACGGAAATATATTTTGCTTGCCATAAATAATTATTTTAAAAAGAGATAAATTAAATAATGAAAAAAGATTACTATCCTTTTACGTATGGTATTATTGTCGTAAATTTTAAATAATCTTTTTAAAAGAAATTTTTTAAAAGACTTTAAAGACTACCTTTAAAGGAAGTTATTTACCAAGGGAAAACCTACTTTTTATAAATATATATAAAGACATCCCCGGTGGCCAGAGATGTTATGTATATAACATGGATAAGGCTACATGTTAGTTGCGTAGATGATTAGTTCAACACTATTACTTGTAATTACTAACTTAAAAAATGCAGTTAAACTTGGTGGGCCTTGAATCTAGTCTAATGGTGTTAGTCATATTTGTGGGTAAGCGAAGCGTAAATGTGCAGGATATGGCAGAGCAAGTGTACCTCCGCTACCTTCAGCGGTGGGGCAAAGACTTCTTGCGGCGTCGACTGGATTGGACGCTAGACGAGGAGGGCAGCAACCCCGCGTCGCCTCGCCATTTAGTGCACGCCCTCTGCCCTTGTCAATACGTTGAGGAGATTTTGCGCAACAAGGAACCTAAAGATACGCGCGCCTGTTGTACACCGTGCAACGACTGGCTCAGGCGGCGTGGTATCGACTGAATAAACTTCCTTTTGGCAAGTTTTATCTATTATTAGTAATATTAATACTTCGATATTTCCATTCCCAGTTCGTTTACTATAATGTTGATAAACAGTATTTCTTTTGCAGGAGAGGAGTGCTCTTCTGTATTTGCGTTACGCCGGTCGTTGGGGGGCTTATGCGGTTAAAAATAGGCTGAATGTCAGTAGCAGTGTCCCGGGCCGTCACAGTGACCAGTATGTCTGTCCCTGTCAATTTATAGAAGAGCACCTCAAGACTAAACCACCCACAGGTATTGCAAAATTTTTTACATTACCAAATCAAAATGTCCAGTTATATTGATCATCTATATCCGTCCAAATAAGTATTATTTTCTGGAATTGAAATATTTATTAGGTTAAAATATATTTTATAGTTCATATTTATTTTTTTATGGTTTAGAATCAAAACATTACATTTTAGTGTTAGGTACCCTTAGTTGTAAATATTTTTAAAGGATATTGTTTTATACCTGATAGCCTTATTATATACTTAATATTAAATTTACAATGTGGACCACAAAAATACATGTATCATAATAACTACCTATTTATCATTTTGAAGATGTTTTATAAGTGGCCATATGATAATATATGTACAGTTGTATCCAATAATACCCATTATTTAGAGCTTTTAGAAATATTGTGTTGTTTTTAAATCATAATGTTATTGTGTAAGTATATGATGAGTGTTCTAAGGGAATGTACCCATACTACACGTCCCGTTTTTACCCTGCTTCCCCCCACTCGTACCACTCGCAGTATATGCCAAGGCCCTACTAATTGTTCTTCGCGTAATAATTTATAAGCATGGGTTTAAATCAGTTTTTGCAAAGAAAAATGAAAATAATCGATTTGGGTCATATTTGTTTGTATAATAGAGCGCTTGCCTCGTGATGTCAAGAGTGCATGCATAACCTACAATTATAGGTGAAAAAAGCATGATCGTGAAAGGCGTCGGGCGTGGTTCTTTTGCGCCACAGTGTGCCTGCATAGATGCGTCAGTGTTGCCACTAGAGGGTAAAAAGCGCTGAACGCTGCACGCTATAATAAGTATATACATAATGCGAGCTTTCCGTAGAGGATGTTCACTATGTGACGAAGACCCAAGACCTAAACCCCTCCGCCGTGAAGAAGCGTGTTTTTTACAGACTCGTCTCCCCGAAACGGATCACGTAGTGTGAATACGTTCCCTAATAATATTTACATGGTGTCATAATATTATTTTTAACCTTAATGGGATGGGACATATATATATATAGTTTAAGATATTTAAGAAAGATTTATTGCACAAACCATTTAATCTCTATTTTATTATACTTAGATACATTTCATTATTCAACATATCAATTAACATAGAAGTTTCTAAGCAGTTATTATGCAGTAATTAATACAAGATACTTTACGAATTGTCTGGTTGTGTCGGCACGTGTGGAGATGAAAGTTCTTGAAACTTATTTCATAGAAATCTATAGTTTAATGAACTTTGGGCCATTTTATAAACTCACATAAGAGGGAATTATGAATATACCATTTTATTGACTAAATAAATAGTCTTGTTACCACTGTTCGCATTATGTTAATAACAATTGGTTCTGTACTTAAAACTAGTTTTATTAACAGATCTTAGATTTATCATTACTTTTCAGATATATTGCACAATATTATTTTTTATAATTTTATTGCTCGATAAATCAATATAATGAAATAGGTTTTGACAATCTTGAATCACAAAATACTAGTCTTGTACTGTGAATACCTACAAACATATTTATGTTTATTTAAAAAGTAATCCCTTTGTATAATTGTAAAGTTTTACTGTGTAAAACAATTCGAAAGTAAACATTGTCTATGTATTTGTTATTTTTTCTGTGAGTTCAGACATGTACAGTTTCTAAATGAACTAAAGGCACCCCCAAAGTATTATTTTGTTTATGTCTATACCAAGGAAAAGCTCAAAATGTTTCAATAATTTATGTAAGTACCTACGTTACTTACCCTAATTTCGATGTGCTCAAGTATCAAGATTTTACATTTTACAAATCGATATTTTTAGTACTTGTAACACGGTTATTATCACATAAATATATCCTATGTTATAGTTGTAAGACGTTATTCTATAATCAAATAGTGGTGTGGTAGCATCTACTACAATATGTGTACAATTAGGTACATATAATTGAAATGTAAAGAGTGATAAATGCACAATAATATTGTAATAATTGCTTGATTACATTACATATTAGTACCTATCAACATTTACAAAGGTTTTCTGAGCTGATTATAATATATGTAATGTGTATAATATGTTTTATTTCTGATTAAAACATATATGTAATGTATTTAAATAGTAAGTATATTTAGTAATGTGATTAATTATAACATTCCGTCCTTCCAAAAGTACTTAACTTTTAGTTTTAAATATGTAATAATACCCTTATACACTTATTTATATTGTTTATAATACAGATGTAAATTTTAACCAAGTCGTCTTATTTGTCAATTTCCTAACCCGTCCTCACCATCCGTTACATCTTTTTTTCACGAAATCCGGAACTTAGATAGGGATTTTCTAAATACATAAATATTAAATAATAGCTGTCCTCCGCGGTTTCGGTCGCCTGGTCAAAAAATTTATTTCACACGTAGCGTTATTGCGCCCGTAACGCCATCTCTAGCGCTTATTTGATGAAAACTTGTTTCTGAAGATTAATATTGAATAATGTAATTTAAAAAAAAAATCACTGAATTTCACGATAAATTGTTTGAAATTAATATTTTAATTTAATTCCAAGGCAAAAAATACAATACCTAGGTATTATACTCACTTTAAAAAGTCGGCGCACTTGACGATTCGTTTCCTACACGAATTAGGCCATAAAATAATGATAGATACCTTTTACACATTTTGAGACGAACCAGCCTTCTCCTTTGGCACAGACATGGTAAAAAGAAAGTAAATAATTTATTACAGTGCTTAAATCAAACCATATAAAATTATCACAAATATTTTATTATGATGAAATAATGATACATTAAAAATTTACTACGACTCTATAGTGGAAAAGGAAAACAAAATATCACAGACTAATAATTATCTATTACATAAAAATATCTGAACTATAATACCTATAAAAAATACATGTATTTATGTGAAATAGGATACCCTTTTTAACGTTTCATAGATACATTAATTCCATACAACTGCTGTGAGAGAAGTAAATTATGGGATAATGTTATTATAATAAGCAATTTTGTCGGTACAAATATTATTAATACTGCTTTTGATTTCGGATTATTAAAAGCGAGTCACTGACCCATTGTTTTATGAGTAGGTAATGAATTGACAACCATAACTACCGCGATAAAGCAACGAGGGATAGATTGAGAACTATAAGCTTAGCGAGACCATACAAATTGGTAATACAGGCTTCTAATACTATAGATAGTGCATTATAACTTGAAGTACACCAACAAATGTATTGTCCTCCGTACATTGGAGGGGGTGACTATAACTACGATATCACATGTTTGTAAATAGGTAGTGGCTTATTTGTACCTTAGAGTGTTACAACTATTTATTTATAATATAATAAAAATAGAATTATATCTCTATAATAAAATAAAAAATATTGTTCTTTATATTATGACAATAGTGTCTGTCATGCCTCAGTTACCATAGACTAATGGCAGTTTGATTGATCGTAATTATCCAATGTAGTAATAAATTAATGTGACGTTAATTAATTATTGCATTTTTCTGCATTCCATATTTTCAAAGTACAAAATCTTATCAAACTAAAATATGTGCGGATATGCGCTAAAAGAATTTAATACTATATGGTCATGATAAAATAATCACAAAAAATACTTATGTAATCTAAAAACAATAAAGGATTAAAAAATCTTGAGCAAAATAAAATAATAAAAATATATCTGGTTTATGTTTATCTATATGCCGCTCGTTACTCGTCATCTCTGCGAGACTTTTTTGACGAGCCCTTGGGGTTATCCCCAGCCGAGAACAGGCCAGCGAAAGAAACCCGGTGCCCCTTCACTTGCGACTCTTTAGCTACGTTCATAATTATGTGGTTGCGTTTGAGATTCTTGTCGGTTTGATCGTCCTTGATATCGATAGAGGAAGCGAGGGATTCAAGAGAGGTGACGGTCGATCGGTCTTGAATTTTATTCCGTATGGAGAGATCGAGATACGGGCGCGGTTCAGAGTCGCACAGCGTATGCGAGGACACACTGCTTTCGGAGTTGGGCAGCTCGTCCAGCGCCGCCAGCCTCATCAGCTCCCGCTGCGACTCCCTTGCTTCCACCAAGAATATGCTCTCCTGTTTATCGTCATACAATCATGATCAAGATACACTTTATGGACTAAGCGGTGTAATATTGTAAAAGTATAACAAGCATAGCATATTATATTTCATAGTGCAATAACTAGTGCAAACCTATTGGATTTGTAATGGTATCATTGATCAGTTATTATACCTTAACTTCCTTGGTTATATACTGATCAAGTTTATCGTATATAACAGCGTGCAGACCCATTTCTTTTAGTTTCTTGATGGTATTCTTGTCGTTGTTGTCGTCTCCCCAACAAAACATAACCAGTCCGGCATCTGTGGCCAATTTGACCTGAAAAAAAAATGTTTTAGTTTATTACGTCTCATACGTGGAAACCACGGTTAGTCGTCTGATAATAGTAATTATAGTTTAAACAGTTTATTTTTTATTTATCTGCTCTTGCCTCTGCACGTGTGCTTCCGTGTAAGAAAGTTTTTTTTTTCAGTTCTCTATGTCCCACTTCTCTTTCAGTCATCACAATTCAACACTGTCGTTTTCCAGTTTCTGTCGGTCTGTCAGTTAGTCTTACCGCCGCTTTTATATCTTTTATAATCCAACTACTTAACAATTTCCCTATATAGATCACGTTGTGATGTAGTGTTGCACTGGGTGTTAAATCTTTTACACGCACCTGTGTGGGATCCCGAAGTAGATCCTCGGTGTGCACGACGATGCCCAGAAGGTCCGAGCTGATCGCACTCTGCACCGCGGCGGGAATGGACCGGCAGCGGGGATCACGATATGGTTGATATTTGCTCGTTATTCCCTTTAAAAGAAGCGGGAAAGTCTGATTCACAATGTTTATTTCTAATTTGATGATTTCTAATCCCACCTATTCCATTATGGGACTTAAACGTAACTGGTGAAATGTGGGGGTGTTCTACACTCCTCTGCCTACCCCTTCG
>DWEM01003924.1:0-10185 GCA_018245935.1 Agara belti belti | reverse complement strand
CCTGCGCAATTTAGACATGCTATAATATTTTCTGAGATGTGTGGAGTCTACCAATCCGCACTTGGCTAGCGTGGCAACTATGGCTTATAATGATCCCACTTTAAGAGGAGATCCGGTCCAGCAGTGGACCAATAAAAGGGTTAAAAAAAGTTGTTACATCACTAGATACAACAACGAAGGAAAACACTGGAATCACTATAATTTACCCTTTACCATATGCTATTTATAAGAAGTCTACAAATTTGCTTTTGATCACGTTAGTACCCAGTTTTAAGGCTTCATGATGATAGGCCGGAGTCCAACAGGGGAACAATAAAGAGTTCGAGAAGATACTCATTTTATGGTGACTCAGAGAATTTAAGGTCGTGCGCATTAAAAGCGCTAGTGTAAACATACTTAGAGCGGTATTCGCTAATCGACTGCACGAGGCTGATGAAAACATTGGCCATAAACATAATGCAGTCACATAAAACATGAATTGCTTTGTCTATTGCATTGAGGCTTTACTGCTTAGTTTTTACTGTTGGGCGTGTAACCAATTACTGGTAGACGCGTGCGGAATTGCCATGTTGGTTGTTTAACATGTAAATAGCCCATATTAAAATTGACGTAGCGCACTATGGATTTCGCTTCTTGATTTTGAGCTGACACGGTGGTCCAATAGTGGTTCGATAAAAGGCAGATGATGAGAACAAGCCTATGACGCGAACAGTCAGCATAACAAGCCGAGCTATTGCTTTTTAAAGGAAAAACCCCTAAAAGGTCCATTCTTATGGCAATAGGCAATAGGAAAAACCCCTCATAGGTCCATTCTTATGGCAATAGGCTCACCACCTATTCCATTGTGGGACTTAAACGTAACTGGTGAAATGTGGGGGTGTACTTACTACACTCCTCTGCCTATCCCTTCGGGGAATACAGGCGTGATGTTACGTTATTTATTTTATTCACAAAGTCAATATTCAATTATACAAATGTACATACGTAATTCAATAACACTACACGCCGCAAACGATTATGGATCGTGGGATCGGTGACCGAGTGTCGGGAATAGCGTTATGTTAACCGTCCTTAAGTCACGATCGCGATCGGCCGCGAATTGCGTTAATGCGAATAGAATAAAAGAAAGAAAGAAAATATACTTTTGTTCGTTAAAAAAGGCGAAAATTACGACAAAGCACAGACGAAAAGGCGTGTCACGGCGTCAAAAAATCTATCACTTAGCTACCGCTAAAAGAGGTAGCTATGCAAATACGGAACACAAACATACTGACAGTATAACTTTCGTTTTCACAAATATGGGTACATACAAAGATTTTACAGAAACTTTTATAAATATCAATCCATATTTTATCATATATTGTGTACGAATTTTAATTGCTTTTAATTATCTTTACGTTGCCCCACGTTAAATACCCGATATTGCACACTGATTTTAAATTTTTTTTAAATTAATTGGTTAAATTTCACAATAATATAATTGAAAAAGGTCGTAATCGGTTGGAGTGCACTCGCCTGTGCAAAACGCTGAAGAAAATAATAATGAAAATTACAATAAAAATAAAAATACGGTAACAGCGCAAGAAAATATCTTGAAGCACTATATTTTTTTTATTTTTCATTTCCTTATGTATATTTATTTTCTTTTGCACACACATAAATTACTATAGTCTTTTATGAATAAAATAGACTCAAACATAAGTGTATAATATATATATTATTATTCAATATACAATCCCCAGTACCGTAACACAGTTTCTTATATTACATACATACATACATATGTATATATAAAAGATGAAAGTGTACGTCCGATGATGAGTTTCTTGATGGTTCGATCGTCAATATTATTAATATCGACCGAACAGGCGAAAGTAAAATACGACGCATCTTCATAATTGATGCACCTCTGTGTGTGTGTGCATCAATTATGTGCACAATTATGTGTGTGCAGTGTCCACGACGTTTCTTCCCTCGTTGTCACTACTGTGGCATCAGAGTGGCAATTGACGAAACGATTGAAACGAACCAATTGAACGAACGAGATTTTTTTCGTTATGTGAATTGAAATTGTTTCAGCGCCTCTTTAAGTTTTAAAACGCCAAGTTTTAATAAAATATTATAACAGGTATTTTTGACGATATAAATAGGCGTGACTATATTTATGTATTTTTAGATCGCGCTTTTGAATACTGTATTAAATTATCATTCAATAATTACATTTGAATTAATATTTGTGAAAGGGAGTTTTTAAACTGTTGTTTAATAGTCCATCCTTCCTCGGTGCTTTTCAGTATCCCCGAATTTCTCAATTGTCTTATACCGCCTGGCGAGCGGTTCACCTTCCACGAGATAGAAACGTCTGATTCATTCGAAAGTTGCTGCAAGAGTTATCACTTAAACGGCAGCCGAACGTGGCGCAACTAGTTATCGTCATCGATGACTGATTGACGCGCGTACAAACGGAATTGAAATCTCCGCGTGAACGCGCGGTCCGCTGCGATCCGGCGACGGACGAGTCAAATCAAACGCTCGTGCTGTGTTGTGACAGTGGCCATTAATTACGAAACGTACACCAGCAAGGGAAGGGCTCGTCGATACGCGTCCCGTTTCGTAACCGGTGTCGAGTGAAATGCCCGACATCATCTACGCCACGGCAGTTATCGACAATTCGAATCTATAAGAAGCAATCGATCCGACCCATCGTGACTTTTCGACGTTGCCATTGTGTATCGCTTATGATGAATTGGCTCATCTTTCAATGCTCTCTCGTGTACTTCTCTGACAGTAACTAAATTCAGTGAACCGAATTGGTTATAGGGTAATTAATCATATGCCGAATCTCGTAACCGAACGTTCATTATCGTGTCTACTTCCCGTTCGGTATGTGTGTGTTGTTCGTGTATTTCTTTTTTTTATTCTCGTGCAGATCTGTATCGTTTGGTGGGATTGTGTCTTTATTTATCGCTTCATTTGTTTTAACGTTCCAATGCTAATCTATTGGCATTTGAATCTCTCTCTCTTTCTAGTTGTTAGTTCCACATGGCAGTAGTAAAACTTTTTCTGGTATTCGTCTCCGCTCCGCTCTGTTCTTGGCAAACCCTCGGATATGTCCTTGACAGTATTTTCCTTTCACATTGTTTCCGTCCATCTTATATTTGAATGCACCAACAACATCAACCATAACATCACGTAAACATAAAGAATTCTCCGCTAATTATTATTATAATGATTTCTAGTAGAGAATTATACTTTAGTCTGCGCAGTCAATTTGAACAAAATCCCAAGTGATTAGATAATTGCTAGTTAACTAATCTCTATAATATGCAAACATTCCGCTTTATCTTATCTACAGTGTTTAATTATCTTTACAAAAATTTTGATCTGTCTGTTATGTTCACGTGTTCCTCTTATCAACGTATTATGTCACTTTCATCTACGTGTACGTGGTAGCGTGATATTTGATAACTGTAATGCTTTTACGTTTGTTGCTTTTCGATTTGCTTCGGTGGCCATAACTGATTTTTAAGTTTTGCTGAATTTTGATTATCAACACTGCTTATTACCTATCAGGTATTTTTAAATTTCGCCGTAGTCCTTTTTACTCATCATTGAAGATTGGTAATCAACTCGTTACTACGTCTTAATTTTTAATCTTCTTTGCTAGTGTATAGGCAATTGATATGTAAAAAAAACTAGTCGAAACGCGTCTAATGGCAGATCTCGGCAGTCTCTCGATGTGGTTACATATATTATTGAAATTAATACATTTTTCGCAAAATGTTATCGAAGATTTCGTTGCTATTTTAAAATCTACCGATATACCGGTTCTCATTTTGGACTTAATGTGGCGTGTCGAAATATGTGAGAAGACATTAACAGGAAATTATCTCTTATAAAAATTACCAGAATCTGATAGGTGAGCTTAATTTTTTGATGCTGTTAGTGTAATAATAATAACAACACCAAATAACGTATTCATTTTAACTAAATACACCGGTTCCACACTGGAGTAGTGTGGAGTAGTAAGTAGTGTGGTGGAGTCTATTCCCAGCCGTCTATCATTAAAAGGGTTAGTGCATACATGCGTCTAGGACGACTCATTCGTATCGACTGTAAATACAACCGATAATATAATGACGATCATAGAAGAAACATCGATTGATATCTATGCGAAAGGCGTGTAGAGATAAACCTATTTGTCGGGCTACACGTGACACGCGACACTAGGAACACGTGACGCCAAACTCGGTTAGCTGAGCCTCAATTGAGGAAACGTGTTATTCCTAAGACGGCTGTGGCGCGTTCAATTCAGTCTGATCATTTTGCTCTTAGAATATTTAATTGTGTTACAACAAAAATTGCGTGACTTGATGCGTAACACGTGGGACGAGCATTTATGGTGACTTCAATGAAAGTAGAAGAGGCAAAAAAATCTAACCAGAACGGTGGTGGGAAATAATGTGTTAATACAACTTATAACACTAGCTTAAAGGGGTTACAGTGATAGAAATAGAATACAGAATGTGAACGAAATTAGAGCTTCCAATTTGATACAGGTTCGGTTAATATATTATTTGAGAAGTAGGTACCAGACGGAACGATCGAATTTCCCTCGCAGTGTCAACATTCAGGCCATTCGAGAGCCACGAAGGCCTCCAACTGACCGTTTTGTGCCTCGCGCCGATATCTTGTTTATTTATAGCCGGCACGCCGACCGAGAAATACGTATTTGGTAGAAACTTACCTAGTTCTAAAATTATATATCCGTACACCGCGTGAAAGGGTGGAGCAACGGTGAAATCTGATGTTTATGTGCTATTTATTTTATTGCTAGAAACTGCGATATTCTAATATCAACTGGACATAATGCATTATATAGATATAACGTGACGCTTCCTTATTCCCTGCGTTGGTTGCGTTGCACCAATAAAAGCCACCCGAGATTGACGATCCATTGAACTTTTATTGGCGCGCCCACAGCGAAATATTCCCCGTTAAGTTCAGGAAACGTCATCGTGACAGAGATATAGATTGCGTGTCATAAAACACTATCCGCGGTTGAGACTGCAACGATGAAATTATTGATCAATGATAAATCCATTAAAATTGATTCTCATATCGTTAACATACATGTCGAGCGGTTTTATTACGTGTTTGAATTCGACGTCAGAATTACGATCGAATTATTTGATGGAATTTATGTTAGCAGTGCGATCTGTTGAATTATGAATAGGGTTCAAAGAGTCGATGTAACATTAGGATTGAGTAAGCTCTGTGCGTTCCCGGGTCGTGTTACATATGCCGTTCGCAACGGAGGCCGGTCTTCTGAGTTAAACATTCATGAGACGATGTACGAGCGGTAGGTATGTACGCCTGCCTCATCTGGGTCAATGTTTCGTTTTCTATCGCCTTTTGTTTTTCAACGGAAACCGGAGCGGTTTGAACGCAATTTTATAGCTTATGATCAGAGTCATGAACGACACGGTTTACGGGTTTGCTGGCAAATTTTTGGTTGAAAATTGAAAACCGAGAAATAAAACGGCTAATACAAAATAGTTTTTGTACGAAATTTAACGCTTATTTCAAAACAAAATGTTTTCAATGAGAAACTTATGGCCGAAGTAAACACAGCGCTCATAGTTTCGAAATCGAGAGTCAAATCCGTATGCAATAATTATTCATTAAACAGAAAAACAAACATATCGTAATGACTTTTTTTATACGTGGAAAGAATTGGTCTTTTATTTGCCATAACGACAATTTCTTTTAACCGAACAATCGAATAGACTAGGATCAATCGACAAATTACTCAAAAGGCATTTAGCAAAAGCAATTACGAGCAGCAATTAGCGATAGTCACAAACACCATGCTAGAATCGAGCGGCGGGTCTGTAATTGGCAAAGTTAGACGACCCAGATTGTCCGATCATAACAGATTTACTGCCGACTTGTTGACAAACAAACTATTATCGCCGATACTGTTGGACGTCGATGCAGAGGAGGTAGAGATAAACGAACGAAATTCAGTATCAAAGCGGCCGCCGCGTCTGATGTGGCCGCTGCGGTTACGACACTAGATCCGAGTGAGACAATGGACAGTAAATATTGGGTTATTGCTGGTTGTCGGTGCAACCGCGGCTTCATTAAATCGCCCACGGCCGCCCCCCGTTGCACCAACAAGTGGGTGGTGTCGGTTTCTAATTTGGTCTTACCGCTCCGGGCGAAACTTGTTTACGAAGGATTTACAGATGCATTTCAGTAGATCGAGTGCCGGCGTGCGTGAAGAATGCTTGTCATTATTTCTTGCGGTATTGAATTATATTTTTATTATTTGTCACCGCAGTCACCTATTATTGTGTATTTCATCTCTTTTTTTTTACAAAAGTAGTTTTTTTATTTATTTGAAACATGTTTTCTTAGCACTGACAGCGAATGTACACATCTCACATTACGAAGAGACCAACGCTTCGCTTGCGAGAACGGCATAACTTTTACGTCGATCAGACGCGTCAGTAGTGTTATGTTTCTGTTTGTTACAATTATGATTTGAAAGCCCAGCGAGAAATTGCAATAAATCAACTCCGCAGTCATGTCATTATTTGTAACAGTTGAGCGAGTCTCACGGAACGTACTAATAAGTGGTTCGGTATATTCATGTTCGCCTTACGGACTTGTCCATTGACGAACTGGTTAGGCACGGCAAGTTTGAAATATTGGTCCACTCCTTCACAATCGTGTGCACGAATGAACTTGCTAATGATGCCCAACCTAATACTCCGCTCTGCATTCAGATGAGAGCACAATCGATCATCCTGTGGATTCGGCTGAACAATATCGGACCTTATCGCCAAAAGATATAGAAGAAAACGGGCTAGAATTCACTGAACGGTACGGTTGCAAGATTGTCGCCGGCCCTGTATGGCAACTTGCCCGCCTACTCCGTCCTTTGCTCTAGCGAAAGCAACCGTGACGCTTTGTACGACACGTTGCATTATGTATGGAGTTCGCAAGGAGCTACTCTAGGACCCATATTGTTGTAAATGTTGAAAATGCTGAATTGTTTGGGTTTCGTTGAAACGTTGGTGTTGTGTAAGAAATTTCATCACTTCTCATTGTTTTTACTTGTCGTAAATATTATGTTATATGCTATGAACACATTACGAATATTAATATAGTATCAGACAGCCTGTGGCGGAGTTGTTCCCGTTGTTATTATTATTACTCATATAAATCGTTATTGCATATGTTATATATCACAGAGATCAATATTTTATAATCTTGAGTCTTTGTCGATGTATATTAAGTTATACATAACAGTATCTTAGTCATTTACTTGACTCGTAATAATAAAAAATGTTAACATAGACCACAGCCTTTAATACGTGTGACATACATTGAAGAGTATTATTCCGATGCGATAACGTTACTGGACGCCATTCCGATATCGAAGAAAGTTGACGTACAAAAAGCGGGTAATTAACTTCTGATAATGCTGTGTAAGATAATATGTGAAAGTTGTGACTTTTAAGGTTTACCAATTTGTGATCCTTGAATTTTTAAGCGCTGAAAGTTAAAACTCAATAACTTATAACAAATAAGTGATATAAATGATGAAAAATCTTGTTGATAAAAATGATAACACTACATGTACAATATCACACAATGAATTTAACGGATTAGTAGCTAACGTAACGTTACTTTTTGTCCGCTCCTCGTTAGCAAACAGCTGATTTAATTTGATCGCAAGGTCATTTACCGGCGCATCATTGACGTCGCTTTGCTCGCCGTACGCATTACTTAGATACTCTCGTATCTTTCAACATTTTTCTCCTTTCTTAAGATCGTTCGAAGCTTTTTCGGGACATTAATGCTCGCGGCGCGTTCCGTATCCGTCGTGCCATATCTTATTTTATATTACATCCGCTCTTAATATTTATCATGTCGCCGAAGTAATGTAAGGGGATTTCAGAAGCGTATGCACGAAAACGTAAATGAAAAATATGAGGATAATGTTTATTTTCTTAAGCTCCATATTTTTTTCATACATTCAAATGTTTTTCAGCGATTGTTATGGTCGTGGTGTTGAACATTGGGAAATAGTATCATGAAATTTGCTAGAATTCGAGCTATTAATTAGGAAAATAAATAGCGTTCGCTTGAGTGAGTTAAATTTGTTTATGGACATTATATTATATAGTCAGGAAGAAGGAACAGACGAGACAATAGGTGATACGTTAAAAGATATACTTAATTAGAACGCGTTATGTAGAATTTAAGGGGCGATTAACGTCAATTTTTACAGTTAATTGTCAAAAAAAAGCATTGTGCGAAAATATATCAACTTTCTATATTACGCATTATTTATTGTTTGCTTGTATTTTATGTGCTTCTTCCACTTGTGTTTTTGCTCCGGTTTCTACTACTACCGCTATCCGTGTTTGAATATCATTTATATCTATGGTTTTTGTTAATAGGTTTTTTTTTACTTTTTTTAAAATTCATATGAGAAACATTTGAAGTATGCTTAGATGAGTCACGTGATTTATGCGCTTAAGTATCGTCGGAAACACCATTAGGCCACGTAAATAAACGAGACGCGTGCAGTGATCTGTTCGGCGGGTCGGCCGAGGACTTGGTCGGAAGTCGTTATCCTCGTTAAGGCAATGTCCGTTATCGTGGTTAAATAAGGCGTGCGGCTGCCGCACGCGTCATCCGTCGCGGCGATGCGGCTGCGACGCTTGCGTCATTACTGGTGTTATTACGCGGGAGAATATTTTAAAATATGAAGTTTTTGTGTTGTTGTATCATCAACCCACTTATGTTACACTTGTCTCGTACTTGAATATTAATTGGTAATTAGTTTTTCATGTTGTCCTTGTTTTAATTATTGATTGTTTGTGGAATATTTTTAAGGGATTAAATCGATTTTAACCTTACCCAGGAATTCTTCAAAAGGTCTTCTCGTATCTGCGGACTAACAGTGTGGCAGTAGCGCTGAAAAATAAACCAATGTGGGTATTGATTAGAGTCAGAATGATTTTGAGTGCCAAATGCGCAACTTGACTTCGTTTAAGATGTAGAGCAAAGTGCACTCGAAATAGCCTAGCTACACCAGCTCAATGCACGTCCTGTGAGGACAGATAAGAGATGTATTGCGTGACCAGACATTAAACGTTGCTCTGTATCTTAGTTAATAGGCTATGAAAATAGAACAGTACATGGAGCTAAGTACATTTACTTGGTCCTTGAATTCTTTAATTTTAACAAAGGCTTCTTTGCTGCGTATGTGATTCTATCATTGGTCACGGCATTTCACTTCTGTAAAAATTCATATTGAAAAGCGTGAACTACAAGTTGTACCGTCGGCGTCGTGGTCTTTTATTTTGGCGAATTTGGACGCTGCGTTAGTCATCCTACCGTTGGTCATGTTTATTGGTCATTTACACGTATCGAAAAGCGCGAAATACGAGTATGACGTTCTCGGCAGCGCATCGCACACGCGAGTCGCGCGGCTGCTAAGTTCCCATTATTTATTATGCAACGAACGGCAGCCGGACTGTTTATGTGCGCGCCTAGTCTACTATCAGCAATGGGGCTAACAAACCTACAGTGGAGGTCACTCGCGTCCGATCCTCGGTAGATACGCAAGTGTTATGTTTATGGCGCGCGCGCGTGTCAGCTGTTCAATGCGATCTTGTAGTGAGCGTTCTAATGTCATCGTTGTTATCTTCTTTGTACGGTTCTTTACTCTCCGCTAGCTCACTTTCAGTAACTGACGGTATTAGGAACTACTTTTCCTTAGTTTCGCCTTTAGAGATGACGGTCAATTAGTGTGCAATGATAGCCTAGTAACTTAGAACGGCTAACCAATACGGTGCGTCTTAGGACCAAATCGGGACATTTACGTCTGACTACAGAGTTATATCTATTTTCATAATTAAACATCCGTCGCTATAAAGGTGAAGGAACGTATTGTACACCTTAAACGTTTGTCATTATAAGAGCAGGTCCGTTTTCAACCGTGTAACACATGAAAGGGATGATGATTATTGTCGAGATACGAACTTTGTTATCGACGATAACGGCATACTTTGTTGTCGAAGACAATCTAATATATAAAATTCTCGTGTCACAGTTTTCGTTGCCATACTCCACCGAAACGGCTTGACCGATTCTCATGAA
>DWEM01003923.1:0-10187 GCA_018245935.1 Agara belti belti | reverse complement strand
CTCACGGAATTGAATCATTGATAGCTCGCATTGTCACAATTGTGTTCCGCTTGAAACAAGTGTTTCCGCTCCCATTCGTCACTAGCGGGCACCCATCCAATTGCCAACTAAGCCCTAGTTAGCCTAACTATTTAGATTTACGAGCATCATTAAATTTTGAATGTATTTTTTTTGGAATTCCAAATTCACTATCACTCATCAAATATTGCATTTTAATTCAAGATAAATGAATTTAATGTAGGCATACACTGATAGTTTAGTTTAATGAATTATAGGTGGCCCGAGCAGTTCTTTAATTAATTGATAAATAAATACTGTTTGTATGCATAGCTATCTATATAGCTATTGACATGCAAAAAAAAACTTTTATAATCAAACAATATTTTGTAAATTACTGTATACCTGTTTTAGTTAAGTCTTAGAACACTCAATATCAGTTCATCATCCTATTACCTACTGACGACAATAAAAAAAATATCTTAATTAAAAAAATATATAACTACACTACCATAAGATTTCTTGTGACCAACAATAATGAGAAACACCGACAAAAACAAGATGATACAGAGCATAATGAAACCATTTCAATGATAGTTCTCAAATGAGTAATAACATAACAATGTTTCATCATTGAATACTAGGAATATTTCTCATTAGTATTATCTGAAATGTACCGTTACCTAAACCATTGAATACTAATGAATTTATGAAGAAGACTTAATGCCCGCAATTCGGTTGTAAATTACAACCAGTCCATAAAGTTGAATAATGAAGGAGAAGAAATTAGAATTGTAAGGCAACAACCTTAGATTTCTTGATAACAATCTACAAATTGTTTTAAGTCTGTCAATTTGCACTTTATTTATGGTAGATTATGAAATTTTTTTTTATCAGCGTGGAAAAAAAATTATGAGGCAACCAGCACACCTTAGTTCTTAATAATGTTCTTTAAAATACCAGTTAATTTGTACATGGCCAGTGTTTTAGATTATGGCTTACAATACCTGTCATCATGAAAGGATCAACAGTAAAAGACTAGAATTAGTTAAAAAAGTAAGGTTTCAACAAGATGGTTTAAGTTGAATATTTCTTTATTCTTTACTATTGAATGGTATTCATATTAAGATTCATTATTTTTATAGTCCAAAGATGTTCTCCATTAGCCAAACTTGAATATATGTTACACAAAATGCAATTAGGTGGTGTGAAGGCCATTTAATATAAAGCAGTGTGTACATTCAACATATATACACTAATTATTTTCTTATAGAAATTAATACACAAGTTGTGCCTATAATATATAAGATATATTATAGAAAATGTATTAAAATACATAAACAATAGTTACATGTGTCTAAAACCTAATAAAAACTTGGTTTAAAAATATAAACACAAAAACACTAACTGTAATTATGTGACTACATTTTGTTAGACTGACAGAATAAAAGGATAAATATTAAATGCATTTTCACAAGCAAGTTGTGAAGCCACCCTTTCAGTGAGAGCTGTTCCATTGCTTCTAAATGTAACTCATTTGTTGTGTAAAATTTTATTGCACTAGACACATTAGTTACATTTGTCTTAATAAAGTAAGTTGTTTTTCTGTTTTTAAGTAATTTTATTTATGTAAAAAGTTAATGGAATCTTTAGACAGTTGCAATTGATTTCAAATAGAACTTTAAAATGATTATTATTAGTTAGTTCAGCTAGTATAAGATGATAATATTGGTATCCAGGAATAGGGCTGTTAGTAACATGGATCTTAACATTTTTAACCAATAGACACAAGCAACTGATCTCATATAATATGTTATTGCTCTCCAAGTTGGTGTATAGACTGACAAGATGTAGATAAAACAAAAGCGCAAATATCTTTGCTAAACATAGTTTTTAAAACCATCAGAGAAAATGAATATCACTATAGCAGAATAATAATTACTCATTACTAATGACATTCTTTTAGTACTTATCCAATAATGTATATGATGTGCAATATAACTGGCCATAAAGTGTATGGGACATGTTTCAGATTAAATGAATAAAAAAAACGTATTTCTTTGTTTGTTGTTGTATACTAGTAGGTTAATGTACTCTAAAATTAGCACGTATACAGAACAAATTAGAGCTTTTGATATGTGGGTTTGTAGTGTACGAGTAACGGCTCTAACACTACAGTTCATAAGCCTTTGCCCCACTAAGATATTATGGTTTACGAAAGGTCACGAACTACGCACGTTCATACAAAGAACAATCGGACTTGCTTAAGTGTTTAGTCTTGAAATACGCCGCAAAAACAATAAATATTGAAAATTAAACTTACCTCGACAGATAATCACCTCCATTTTTGTATTTATTTTGCAAAGGCGACCTATCACCCGTCGCTCCATACACTTTTATAGCTTCGTCAGTCTCCTCCTCAAACGCGTCGTCGATAGAAAATCGTTTTTCACTGTTGCCGAACGACCTCGACATTTTTAATTTTGGTTTTCAATGAGCTAGAAATGTAAAAAAAGGCATTACAGAGCAACGTAACGCCAGTACAAAGGCAAAACACAGCTGTCAATTTATCATATCAACATGCGCCATATTGATTTATTTGTATTTGTTCCTATAGTATTTGGTCTTTTGATATTTGACTTTGGACTATTGATGTTATTGATTAGGGACACGGTTATATCTTAAAAAATTATATATTATAATCCATAGACTTTAACATAAAAATCACTTCACATCTATTATACTTATTAATTCTAATGTTGGTTTCAGAACGGTATTCGGATTTATGATATGCCCTACGATAGCCTACATTAGATATTTAAGTAACTTACCCGTTGAAACGTAAAAAAATCATTGGCTGTAATTTTGGCGACATCTGTTACGTTAAACTCTGTTTTATACTACTTTGACTAACAGTATTGTAGCTCTATACAGTAGAATATTAGTAGTACTTAGATATTTTGTTTAGATAATTACTTGCAAATATCCGAACATGTTTTGATTAAAGGTGTCACTGTCATCTGTCATTGACATGTGGATTTATTGTGATAACATAATTTCGATTCACAAAAATATAAAAGAAAATGGTAAATAAAGATTGGGCGAAAGTAACCCCAGCATTATCAAATGCTGTTTTAAACTGTATCAATAAGCAAGGTTTTAAAACTATGACACCGATTCAAGCGGCCGTAATTCCATTAATTCTAACATGTAAAGACGTCGTCGCAGAAGCAGTGACCGGGTCGGGAAAAACGCTAGCTTTCGTTGTGCCAATGATAGAGATGCTTATAAAGAAGGAAAAGGTTAATCCGTTGAGGAAGGATTACGTTTATGCGATTATTATATCGCCTACCAGAGAATTGGCTACGCAAATATTCAAGGTAATTATGATTATTTACTATTTCTCTTATTTTTCTACTGCTGGCCAATGGTCTTCTCTTATACGCGAAGGTAGAAGGTCATAGTCTATCACACTTGTTAAATTAATCGATTTAAAGTGTAGTAACTGAGTAACAAATGATTCTATTCTTATGGAAATTGTTGAATTTGTTATATGCATTATAAGATATTTTTATTTTGACTCAAAGTTGAAGTAATAGTTGAGGTGTTTTGTAATGTTAGATTGAGTTTTGTGAATATTAAATAAATAAAATTACCTTTTTCCAAACTTCTAGATTATTCAGCAATTCCTGCAAGAACCGGAGCTTTCCGATATCACTTTATCGTTATTAGTAGGTGGGTGGTCAGTAGACAACGATGCAGAGGCTATTCAGAGGGGAGCTCATATAGCTGTCTGTACACCAGGAAGGCTCGAAGACCTGCTCTCAGAAAGGAAGCAATTGAATCTGCCGGGAAGATTAAAGGATTTGGTATTGATTTTTTACATTAAGAATGCATTAATCTTAGCCTGATCTTCATTTTATAAATCTCCAGTTTGATAAGTCTACCTCTTCTGGCTTTTTACTGAATAATCAAACTGAAATATTTCACTGTAACTGAAAACTAAGATAAATTTTATAAAAATGTAAATATCACAGGCTCACAAGAGAGCAATCGATACAGCAAAGATGACATTACTACTGACTTCTTATCAATTCTACTATTGGTATTAGTAATACTGGTTACTGATTAATTGAAGTCGCTAACAAGTTTGTAATTATATCAAAATTAGCACACTATTCACAGTTACTAGTATTCTACTAGCATACATTTTAATTTTATGAATCACTGTGAGCTATGATCTGTTCAATAAAGATGACTTTGTTGGCAATTTATTGAATTGTAAATATAGTATGAGTAATACAACTCAGTGTCAATGTTAGAGTTTCCGAAATATAACACATTATAATAAAACAATCTTTAATATTAAATTCATTTATTTCTCTCACAAGTCTGACGTTGGCCAGTTGAACCGCTATTTAATATTAAGACTGCCTTTTCTACCCAAAATGTCTTGGTCATATTATGTTGTCTATTAAGTTAAAGAGAAGAATCTGTCCCCTTTGGTATTTTCTAAATTTTTCAATTTGCCTCATATCATTTATTTTCTATCGCTTCAAGTGATGTTACATCTTAAATTTCTTTAATGTGGATTAATTTGATCATTACAGGAATTTCTTGTCCTGGATGAAGCAGATCGACTGTTGGATCTTGGTTTTAGTGCAACGTTGACCACAATATTACAATACTTGCCTCGGCAGCGTCGTACGGGCCTGTTCTCAGCCACTCAGACCAAGGAGCTGCAAGATCTGGTGCGGGCGGGCTTGAGGAACCCAGTGCTGATTAGTGTTAAAGAGAAATCCACAATCAGCACGCCATTGGCGTTAGAAAACTATTATGTCATCGTCGAACCGCAAGACAAATTTCTGTTCCTTCTAAACTTTATTAGGAACCGTAAAATGTTGAAGGGGCTTTTCTTTTTGCCTACTTGTGCCTGTGTGGACTATTGGGCGGATGTCTTGCCAGGATTCCTGCCAGATATGAAGGTGTTCGCTATTCATGGCAAGATGAAGCCGAAACGAAGCAAGACATTGGAGAAGTTTCGAGAAGCGGATAACACTATTTTGCTGTGTACAGACCTTTTGGCTCGGTAAGATTGATATTATTACAACTTTCTCTTAATATTGTTTCAGGTAGTAGTTGCTTCTATTATACAACAGATGGCGCTAGTTGTATCTCGAATCGCTCCTTGGAAGCTCCATAAGTATTTGAGTATATATGATCCCCAAATTATTCTTGTAACTTCTCTCCCTAGATATAATCAAATAGTTTGAAGATCTTACTGTGTTATCATGATTATTTATTTAAATCTTAAATACTAATTACAGTTACACTACATTGTTTCGTAACAAACTATTTTATTCCAGAGGTCTGGATATCCCTGAAGTGGAATGGGTGCTCCAGTGGGAGCCCCCCACCAACCCGTCGGCGCTCGTGCACCGCGTGGGGCGCACGGCGCGGGGCGGGGCTTCGGGCTGCTCGCTACTACCTCTACTCCCCACTGAAGACACCTATGTGCCCTTCATCAGATCCAACCAGAAAGTCGAGCTGAAGGACTGGAGGAAGAGCAAGGACGAGATAAAGATTAGTCAGAAACTAAAAGATAAAGTGAGTAGTACGATTATATCATCCAAATATATTAGGTGGTAACTGACTCATTGAAATTTACGATTCGAACGAATGCAACTAATAAAAAAGTTGCTTATCACTGTCATCAGTTTCAAATTTTTGTTTGAATATAAATAGAATCACAGTAAACTATTACATAAAATATATTTTCCTCTCATCCATTCCAGGTGCTCTCAATAATCCATCATCAGCAAATGAACGACAGGGCAGTTTTCGATAAAGGTCAACGAGCGTTTGTCTCCCACATGCGAGCGTATTCTAAACACGAATGCAACCTGCTGCTCCAACTCAAAGAGCTGCCTCTCGGCCACATCGCCACCAGCTACGGCCTGCTTAAGTTACCGTTGATGCCAGAAGTTAAGGAGGATCACAAGAAGCAGTTTGTTGGACCTAAAGATGAGATAGATTTTAACAGCATACCATATAAAGATAAGCAGAAGGAAGCGAGCAGGTTGCAGAAGTTGCAGGAATATAGGAAGACCGGTGTGTGGCCCTCGAAAAAGAAAAAAAAAATGGTGAGAAACTTACATACTTTAGCTATTACCCGCAACTTTCTCTTTCGGGTGGAAAGTTAAATAATTTTGATATTATAGGTAAAAACGCAACCGTGGGAGCAGGCGAAACAGAACAAAGAAGAAAAGAAACATAGAAAGAAGAAGCGGAAAGACTTAAAGCAGAAAGCGGAAGGAGAAGGAAAGAAAAAGAGAAAGGCGGTGACACAGGAAGAGTTAGACGAATTGGCGGCAGATGTTGCTCTCATAAAGAAGTTGAAACGACGGAAGATTACAAACGAGCAATTTGATAAGGAATTTGACGTTGATAAATAAACAGCGACATTAAAATATTGTGTTTTATTGCAATGTTCCTAATTGGGACAGTCAAAGAGAGGAATACCCTGCATTTTTCGTAAAAATAAGAATCTAGGACCTTTCAAACGAGCGTGCTACATTGTCGGTCACATCATCTTCAGCCAGGTGAAGTAAAATAAAAATGGGTACATTGATTAAAATGTGACTCGAAGGACCAGAACTAAAATTTTTGTTGCCAATGTTAACAGGCCTAAACAGAAATAAAATGAATGATTGGCATTGTAAAGGCCATATTTAAACGTTTTTGTTATCTTCCGTGACCTTTTAATATAAATAAGGCACAAAAACCTTGGAAGGAATTATGGCATCTTTGATTGTGTATTAAATTTGAATTGGATTTACTTATTGGATATATGAAGGGGGATAAAAACCAATAATTTCTTTACTGCACTACGATGGAGTATACTTTAAATGTGAATAATTTTAGGATATTTCTGTGAATGACCAGAATAATAAATAATACTAGCAATGAAAATAGTAAAATAGACATTTATTTTTGCTAACTCTCATAATTGCAACATATCATCTGAGTATTTGTAACACAACAAGGCACTTAATTCTATTACAATATTGATAAATCCGATGACAGCCAATCTCAGAACAACTGGAGACAATGTTTTCTTGATTATATCATTTCAGTCGACATAATAGATTTGTTACAGTAAATCTTACTGCAAGCTACAAAAGAATTTATATACATATTACATCATTTGATAATTACCTTAATAGGCAATTTACAGACGGTAATGAAAAGTTGGTCAGGACTTTAGCCAATGGTAACACTTAGCACTCTGCCTCCCTCTATAGGAAATAAGCGAGACTATATGACGCAAGTCGAGATGAAAGATTGTTTCAATAGGCTATGAGCAAAAGGATGTCATACAAGATTTCCAAAAATAATCTCATAGAGGGTAAAATTATAATCCTGAGCATATGACAGCGAATATTGCTGGTAAGCAGCCATTTGCTAATTATGGATACAGAAATCTGTTAAATGTATCAGGATTTATTAAAAACAGCATCTTACAAGATTGATTTAAGCATTGTTATATCTTAGCGATTATTCTATCAAAAAAATCTATTTTGAAAGTACATATACAAAAAAGTGTATTACAGTTACATATAAAAAATCTATTATAACGACTGAACATGATAAATAAATTTAATCATAATGTTAGCAAACTCTATATTATATTAAACTCTATAAATATGTATTAGCACCAGTTCGTGGAGGCATTTAATGTGGAAGTGTGACAATAACATGCGTCAACATGTTGACATGTCAACGTGACAGTAGTTTATGTCACCGTGACATGCAATCACCGTTACTTTCGAGTCTGCTTTTAAGAAATATATCATTTCAATGAAAGTAACGCAGTTCGGCAATAGCCTTTATCTACAATATATTTATCTCGCGGAAAGCACAGTAACATTTTACTAACCCCGATATTATCATCGTGTAAAATTTAATAGACTATAGATTTTTTTGTTTATGGCAACGAAGTTCCTAGTAATCTCAGCCAAGAATAATAAAACACCAGAGATACAATACTGTTGCCAATTAAAAGAACGATTTCACGTATCACTTACAATAATAATTAATAAAATTATTGTGCGTTATTATTTTACTATTTTCAGTTTTGATGAAATATTTTTCTAAAAAACGGAGCAGATATTTACAAGTCAGAATTTACGAATGTCTGTTTGTCAGTGCGCACGACATACTAAAATAATATTAGAAAAGCTCATTAAGCGAAAGTAAAAATACATTTATAGTTAACATAGTTTATGTCTGGCAGTCTTGCAATCGACGTTTTTTTATTCTGCCATTACGTTACAATTTTTTAAAATTAAAAGTGTAACAAATGTTGCCCGAACAATCCGCACGCGTCAGTTGAAACATTGCCAGTTAATAAAATATAGACTGGCGCAAACGTCATAGATAATAGTCAAAATCGATTTTATACATTTCAACTTAAAATTATAATTGCGAAGTGAATTTACAATAAGTACATATTATCTTGTTATTTTGCGTTTTTACACGATACGCTGTTAGGCCTACGAATGAAAAAAATCTCGAAAGAAAACAAAAATTATACAAAAAAAAAGACTTAAAAGCTTCACATAAGAAATAATTTACATAAAAACCTCTCGTAATCTAAAAAAACAAGCATTTTCATACACATTTCAATTAACCATCCATTGCCTTGTCATGATCTTAAAATAGAACACCTAAATATACGCCATCTTATAATTAGAAAAAAAATAATCGTCGTAATAATACTATTTAACTTTATTAAATTAGACTATAATACTTGCCGCCCAGACAGGACGACATAACTTAAACTGTCAAATGTCAAAATGACATGACTAGCTGTCAAAATGAAGACCGTTTCGAAACCACAGATTACTTTCTACATTTTGAAACACTTAATATTCTCAATATAGATATAGAAAGAGATAAGATCATCAACTACAAAATACAAGTTATACGATAAAGATAATTAATAATGTTAATCATTATTTAATACAATAATTCACAATCAGTTGCAAGACAGAAAACAAAATGGCATTCATGTATAGCCATTCGTAAAAGTCAACGTCAAAAATACAACGATGCGATTTCAAATCAAAAACCGTACGAAATAACGTTAAATAAAACACTAACGCATCATCGACCAGTTAGAGACTAAGAAAAAAAAAACAGAAATAACCCATTGAGCCGGCAGTCGGAAAGCGCCACGCTTAAAAGTATTAATATATAAATAAATCACGAAAACAATCCAATACCATCCACCACTATTTCTAATTAGCAAAAAAATTTGAATAATCCAATTTATTTTTTAAAATATTCACTTATGATAACACAAGCGGCCGCTGCCGTCCATAGATATATCCAATGTATCTTGAACAGAATTGAACGAATCGGACTTACAGTGCCCGTTCACTAGCTTAACTTGATTGTTCCTAGACGAAGACAATGCAACATCACTCAGAGCGATAGATTTTTGAGAAGCATCAGCACTATATGCATAGCTGTATTCTACCAAGTTTTTTTATTAACCTTGAATGAAAATCGTGGATTGTATCACTAATAAAAACCGAATGGTGGATGATATTGTAACACGCGACACGTAATCGCTGTAAGCACCAGGTTAAATTGAATATTACTTAGCACTAAGTTTTGGATGTCCTATATGAGACAAGTTTGTAATTCAGAAAAAGACTGCAAAATCCAAAAGAGCCGAAAACAGTTTGTTCGGACCGTAACCGATGGAAATGATAGTTCTCTGCCTATCCCCATAAAAATAGATGTGACTGTCTATATGTACTCCTAGAATTTTATTTCCCTAAAATCGACAACTATCGAAACAGCTGTTGAGCGAATACCGAACAAATTTCTCGGTCCCCATCACTCAACAGACAGGTGTGATCATCCATTAGGACTAATATCCTAGTTTCCTAATTTCAAATAGTCCTTTGCTTTCCAATTTGTTCCTAGCAAACTCGGGGAGTGGATGATTCTATTTAATGATTTAAACAGAAGCAAAGTTATGCCAGCACCATAAGGGGGGGGGGGGGGGGGGGACTACACTCCTCTGCCAACCCCTTCGGAAAAAAGTGGGGGTAATAAAAAAATTATGTAAAAATTTTCTTTTTGAAAAAAAAATTTACTCTTGTCTAGAAACCACC
>DWEM01003922.1:0-10187 GCA_018245935.1 Agara belti belti | reverse complement strand
CCCCCTCCTGCCCCTCTACAGGCTAATGGTGTGACACGCTATCCGTATATAACATTTTACAACGCTAAGTACGCATGTAAAACTAGCATTACATAATTAAGTAATATCTTTAAGTTTCATTTCGCCTCGATCCCTAATATACGCTTATGCTAAACGGTCGAAGCCGGCGCTAGTACTCGACGGTGACCAGTTTGCTGGCGTTGTCGCGCGCCACGTCCCGCCGCAGCTGCGTCTGGATGCTCGCGAAGGACTTGCCCTTGGTCTCGGGCAGCGCGGCCAGGATGAACACCAGCCCGATCAGCGAGAACGCCGAGAAGCCCCAGAATACTGTGTAAATGTCCCACGCGTCCTTCACTACCTGTAAAAACGAAAATGAAACATTTTACACACATCTGTGATCTTTTCCCTTCCTTATTAGGTGTCATATAAATATTTTTTACTTATTTGGCATATATACGTTCGAAAAAAAATTTTTGTTCATCAATCAATAATTGAATTTGGTAACAAACTTACTTGGAAGAGTTTTTGAACAGCGAACATAGAGATGCCAGTGTAGATGTGCGCCACGCACGACGCGTACAACTTGACGTTGGTCGGGAACATCTCGCCTATGATGACGTAGGGGACGGTCGACAGGCCGATGGCGTAGCAAACGATGTAGACGAGGAGGGCGGCTATCGGTAGCCAGTGTAGGCTCTGTACGGCTGCTTTGTCGGATTTCAAGAAGAAGAAGTATGTGCCCAGAACGCCGTTCATCAAGCCCACGCCGAGCGCGGACAGCAATAGGAGCGGCTTCCTTCCGACTCTGTCCACGAGGATAACGGACAGAACACAAGTCGCCACTTGGACGCAGCCGAGGATGATGGACTCCTGGTACGGTTCGATGTGGCCCTGGGCTTGGCTGAATATGTCTTCCGCGTAAGCGACTATAGCGGCGCTCCCACAATACTGCTGCACGGTGAACACGCCCAAGCTTATCCACATGGCTTTCCTGTTAGTCGCCTCGGTGACTAGGTCGCTCCACGTGCCCCTGTTCTTCATGTCCTCTTGGACATTTATCTCGATGTTCTTCAGTTCGAGTCTTATGTCTCCGCTTCGCAAGTTCCTTAAAGCTGTTTCCGCTCTTTCGGAGCGTTCGAATTTTAGGTAGAAGTAGGGCGATTCCGGCAAGAAAATGAAGGATAGTACGAAGCTGATGGGCAGGATGAGGTTGATGGCGGCTAACGTTCGCATCGACACGAACGGTCCGATGCAGTACTGGGCAAGAATTCCAACCTGAAAACAGGAAAACGTCTATTTAATACACGTCCAGTTAACGTAGCTTTTGTCATCAGTAACGGCTAGAGAGAATTGTGTTGATATAAATAGAAATATCCTTAAGTTTAAAGTGTGACATTAATCATATTTAAGGAAAACATTGTGGGGAAACCGGCACCATCTTGGAATTCTACGTGCGTGGTCAACCAATACCCATTTGGGAAATATGGTAAAACTAATGGGTTTGGCCCTTTTTGCGGTGGTGATGATGCTAAATCAGAATAAGACCATAGTTTAAAGTAAAGAGAGTTTTAAGATATAACTATGGATTAAACGTGGGTTCTCAACTGGCTACCTATTTATTCATTCACAACATTAAACTTAGTATTGATGCTGAGTACTTATAAGTTAAATTTCTCGAGTTACCTAAAATGATATTGGTATGTACTGAGAAATATTACGTAAGTGTAATCATCAAATGTCTTTTATGACAGGCAATTTTAATAAACATTTCATATGTATATTTGGAGGCTGTTATCTTATCTGTTAAGCAGTGTAAATAAAAAGTAACATGGGATACAGTAATCTAGTGAGACGCCATATGCACGAGTGGAAAATATCACCGGCAGGTTGTAAATTACCTGCCCAATATAACGATTGCTTATATTATGCCAAATAAACATTTAGTTTTATGGACTGTGTATAAATATTTATTAGACGTATATTTTTTATAACATCATAATATACGATTAGATCGAATTTTAATATTGGGCTGGAATTTAGCGGTTTTGTTGTCATTAAAATGTTGGCTTTCAAAATGCGGCTCTTCCAACTATTTTTACAGCCAAACAATAGTGGTTGTTACATTGTAATCGGGTGTATTGCGGTATCCACAATAACCGACAAATGAAAACAATTGTTGCTGAATGATTTTCAGGAAAAACTCCTAAAGCAGTCTTTCTCGTGGGCTTTGGAGTCTTTCAGGGGGTGGTAAAGCGTCTAGCTACTTTTAGCTTCATCGCCCCCAACTTCCATTTATTTGGGGGGGGGGGGGATGGCGGCACAATGCCATATTTATAAAAAAGTGATATCGGGAGGCGCCTTAATAGTTTATCAAAGAGGACAGTACAGACAATTGTTTACAGAGCCTATGTCCTAAAGTCATATTTAAGATCACGATTAACTACACGAGCAGATATAATCCGGGCTCCAGAATGAGTTTGCCACTTTTACAATATATATTTGCTATTGCGCATGCATCATCCGCTATGTGCGTATTAACTGTGAAGTCGGCGACTTTGCGTTATCTTTATTTGGACTTTATGTGCAACACTTTGTAATTATAGCAGTGAGTCATATTTGTACGTTGGCTCGTGTTCCCATTAATAATGTACACAACGTTGTACGTAATCAATTACTAAACAAAACGCCGTTTATACGTAAGTTTAATGTGGGACTCTGTTACAGGAACATGTTGATTGATATCGCGCCCCGTGGCAGTTCGGCACATTCGATAAAAGAGACTTTGTAATATCGGCCTTGACTCAGTACCAATAATACCAGACGTATTACATTTCTTTTATAGAAAAAAACATGTATTATTAGCATCTTTGTTAAAAATTACAACTTAAGCCACATCAGTACTTTTCATCGGGCGATTGAGGCCAAGTGCTAACTTATATTAGATAAAAGTAAGTACTTTATGTACAAACTAGCTATGCCCGCGACTTCGTCCGCGTGGAAAAGTGACTTTGGGCAGCATTTCTATCCCCTTGGGGGTAGAATTGATCAAAATCCTTTCTTAACGGATGCCTACTTCATAACATCTAACTGCATGCGAAATTTCAGCCCGATCCGTCCAGTGGTTTGGGCTGTGCGTTGATACCTATCTATGTCAGTCTTTGAGTTATATATATTTAGATAATTCACGTTTGTATCTGGACAAAGTTACGCTTTTTTTTGGATAAGAAAGTAGGTGAGGACGTTTTAGGCAGTAGAACGATTGTTTGCTCTTTAATCGAAAACAATATGAGAACGAGTATTTGTTCAATACGCGATGTAAAATGATGTCATGAGAATGTGTGTACAGGTTGTGCGATCGCCTGAACCACGATAAGCGTCACAACTGACCTTATTCATAAGCGTTATGAGGGTAGAGAGGGCGCCTCTGACTTCATTTGTTGCGATCTCTCCCGTGTACATGGGAGCGACGGTGTACACGATGCCGTAGCCGAGGCCGGAGAACATTCGTGCGACGCACAGCACCGCCACGGACTTGGCCACTATGACCAGCACCCAGCCAATGATGAAGGGAATGGCACCCAGAAGCAAGGTCGTCTTCCTTCCGAAGCGGTCCGCAAAGTATGCCGACGGGATCGGCGTTAGCGCAGAGCACAGGATCATGATGGACACGATCCATGACCCTTGGTCCGATGTTGTGGGTATGGAGCTGTCCGGTGACTTTAAATACGGCAGCGTCGGTGATGGCCAACCGTAGCAAGTGCCCGCAGTTGCAGTGATGAGAGTCGCTGAAAAACAGAAACAAAATCATCAAGCAATTGCCGAATGTTCAGTCATCATTAAACGTTCATTCATTGTCTTTATTGTCATTGATCGTTGTCAGTGAATTGATTTAATCGCGTAATTGAGAATGATTTGACGGTCAAATTGATTAGTGAGGACGTATAAATACAACGCCTGCGGTATTTTCACTAAAATCAACTGTATATCTACTTCTAGTTGGACTACATGCGTTGTGAAAACGTTTACATAGATAACTACGCAGTTAACTTTCAGAGAGATAACAAAGAATAATATTTGATAAAGTCATACGAGTGCGATTTGACAAGCACATACTTTGGACATTCGGTGTACTGATAGGTGAGAATAGTTGGAAGCGATATGATACGTCCAATGTTTCGAGTAGCACCTGTCTGGTTAGAGATTGGATATAATTATTAAACTAGGTTGTGGAGACGACGGCGTTCGTAATAAACATGCCCGCTTATCGTACGCACTAGCCGCTTATCGTCACACTTATGGAAATTTCTAACGAACTGGCTCCGAACGTTTCCCGATTTTATTTATCTTTACTGATATGTGGAAACAATTATCAGTTACATATGTCACGGTTTTTGAATGTGTCCAGTTATTGGGGTTCCTCACGATACAACGTTATTGAAGGATGACGAAAACATTGTTATTAATATTTTGATCGTCCCTGATCTATATTCCGGTTACGTTATGAAGTACATATTTGTGTTTTACAAAAAAATATAACACATTGTTTTTGTAAGGAATCAATATCAATATTATCTGCTCTCAGAAACGCAAGTTCACAGAATAAGACGTTGTATTTGTATGAATACGCTGCGTATTAATTTTTCTATTTAAAAATTCTCGTTCAATCAGTCGCTTATTGTACCTAATTAAGTTGTACTTCTAGCAATTTAAACTTTATAAGGATCATTTAAACATAATAAAAGTCATGGATAAGTATATGAACTTTGAGTTCATCACATTGACATCATTCCATGTCACATTCCAGTGCTTCATGTAGCGGAACTAATTCAAAATAACTGAACAATAACGCGATACATGAATGAGCGCGTCGCGAATTCTGTGTCGGATCCAAGTTAACGTCAACTTGTCATCACTCACTTTGACATATTTGATTTATTTTACACTACTCGACTAGTATTGCTCGCTTAGAAATACCAAGTGAATACTTAAATGATTCAATAGATACTAAAATTTGATAAACCAATTGGAACGTTTTATGAACTTTTAGGTCTCGAAACGTATGCACCTCAATATTTATTTTTCAATATTATGGATACTGAATGTGTCCGAAATGGCGAGGACTTGTTGCGTAGAATGCTGCAAATCTGTAAAGCACAATATAGTTTACAAATTTGCAGAATTACGTAGGTACAAATCTATAAATAAACGATTGCAATCGTTACTATTGACGTTAGATTTGATGTTTTCAGTGGTGACTGAACGAAAGTGTTATTTGTTACGTTCAAGAATAATTTGAAATACAGAAATAAAAACGCATCTTCACGAAGTGCGCCAGTTCCTATAAAAATGGTGATATCAGCACGGTTCATTGATCCGAGGCCGATGAAAACTGTAATGACGCTAGCATCAGCCTACACCTATTTGAATGTGACGTGACGAGAATACCGTGAAATGCGCGCGAGACGGCAGACACAACTTCGAAACATAAACCGAATGCCAGTTGGCACAGCATCCTGGATTTATGCATACTTTGTGTATGGACAAGTTGGACGACTACCCAAACATATATTTACATTAACAAACCGTGTGGTTTGTGCATGTAAATATACGATTGCGTAACCGTAATGCAAATTGTTTATTCTTTCCACCACTTTCACGGCACCCATTTCAGTGAAGTGCAAAAAACCTTCCCCACTAGATGTCACTAGTAAACATAAATATATACCACCAGGAGCCATTGTTGATTGCGTATTTAAAAAAATTACATGAACACTTCGTCTAATTTAGAACTCAGTTTAGTGATATTTTTATGTTGCTTTGCTTCTTTATTTCTACTTAAATTGTTTGTCAAAAATGTCTTTGTTTCAAGTACGTTTTTGTAGAATTAGCAGACGCACACAAGTGCCACTTAGGATAAGTGGATATCAGTTCATAGACATCTGCATTTAATCGTAGATACGACAATGGAAAGGAGGGTGGCGCTTGAGTAAATGAAACCGCGGAGTCTGCCACTTCGAAATTCAAAAGAATAATATCTTTTTTAGGTGAATTATGGCCTTTGATACCTACCTCTATCCGCTTACATTTTAGTCGATGCAAAAACACTATATCTCATACAATCGCTTAAACTTGATACTAATTATGCTAATATGATCTGATACGTAACGAAGATTATGGTAGTTGTTAAGAGCAAGTAAGCATGTTGCGTGATAAAATGCCAATGTTTAAACATCGATAATTTCTAGTTGTATCATTTCTGATGTGTTTGAATTGTGAAAGATTATAAAATCACGCGCCTGGACGTGATATATGATACTAAAGTATTTGTTAAAAATGCAAATGTCATTGTGTTCCGAGTACATAATCAGTAGGTATAAGTAGAAA
The DNA here is from genome assembly GCA_018245935.1 of Agara belti belti. Classification (NCBI taxonomy): domain Eukaryota; kingdom Metazoa; phylum Arthropoda; class Insecta; order Lepidoptera; family Hesperiidae; genus Agara; species Agara belti. The sequence continues at coordinate 3,803 of DWEM01003922.1, read as the reverse complement.
TTACGGTGCTTAATATTCTAAAGGCCGTAGCATGGATATTTTAATTAATATGTTTTATTTTGCAAATTTTCACATTTAAAAAAAAGTTAATTGTACAAGCGTGCGTAGTGCTGACGCGTTTGAAAATTCATAACGCTCTGTAAATTTAAGCAACGGCAGCCGCGGTCGGTAAGATGGATGACTTCTAGTGGTAAATTGACACAAGCGTAACTCTGTTTCTGTTCTGTTATGTTAATAATCTAGTCCCGGTTGCTTTTATTAGATAAAACTTAATTTATGGAAAGGCAACTTGGTTGATCCAAAAACCTGTACCTTCATCAAAACAAAAGAGAGGAGCATGGTCAGTAAACTTTTGCAGTAACTTGCGTACCGGGTGGCATCAACGTGCTTGCGTATTACGTTGTCAGTGGCGGCGCGCGTGCTTCGGGAGACAAAGCGCGGGGCCACCGGGTGTTAGCATGATACATAAAGTACCTACTCTTGTTGAATGAAGCCAGGAAGTGGCGCTGGAATGCGCTTATATTGTTCAAAAATATGTTTGGTTATCTCTGTTACCACACTCGATGCGAATCTAAATATGATATTGTGTTCGTTTTGTATTAAATGTTTTTACGTGACCTGTGTACGAGGTCGGTGCGGGCGGCGGGGAGGGGGCGCGCGACGGAGGGGCGGAACGCGCCGCGCGGCGCTACGTGACGCAAACCGAACAAAGTTAAGTTGCGTTCACATCTCGTTGGTAATTAATACATTATTTTGATATTATGTTACATTTTTATCACGTGGAAGACAGGAAATACAAGGCGAATGTCGGTTATGCTTGCATTGCTACGAGTGATATGTCGTAGGCATAAAGTTATTCTGAGCCCCAGAAAATTAAGTTAGAAAAGTTTGAACGTAATATTATTATAGTGTTCGGTTACATACACTTTTGCTCGTAGCACGGATAATATTCCTCTTAATGTAGACGCGGAAAAATTAAAAATATCGAAGTTGTAATTACTGTGTACATTATTGGCAGAGTAAATTGAAAAAAAAAATACGGCAAGCTGTGTCCATGGCATTTCCTTTACCATATCAGTCATAAGGAAGCCCGATTAGTCAGATAAACTGGAACGGCTTTGCTAAAGAATTAGCCAGATAATAAATACATGCGTTCAGAAACAAAAATCCATTAATCAAAATCGATTATCAAATCTTGTAATTACAATATGCACCTATCAGCAAATTTCTCAAGGTCAATCTATTACTTTTCACCGGAGTAGTCAATTGTCAGCACTATTTTTAACTATTGACAGTTGTATGAAAGTGCACTTTATAATTAAATGTAGACTTGTCGAATGATTTCATTCGCATGAATAAATTATACAATAGCCTTAAAATAATAAAGTGAACGCAAGCTTGTCTATGCCCATTTGAATTCTCTGTTCAAATATAGATTGTATTGTCTCTGTACTGTTACAATAACTTACGTTTTGGTAATGTAAATAATTATATTCAGGATAAAACGTGAGCGCCAAGGACACCGTCCAGTATTGTGTTGCGTTTTTTTTTCTATTTTCCTGTTATTTATTCAGGCGTGGCTGGTAAGCTTATGACAAATGGCCTCTTACAGATCCGATACTAATCGGGTACTGCGGAACACTGGCGCGAGTTCAGCAGAGTTTATAAAAAAGTTGGCAATCAACACTAACAGGTATTATACTTCTAACCTTCAGACCAATGAAAAGTGAATATAAAGAATGGATGTTATGCTTATTACTGGCCGTTTCATTTCAATTGTTTTTACTTAGCCTATTATCGTATTTCTAACGCGATGGAATTGTTATTATAACAACTTGTGATTCTGGTAAAAGTAGAAACACGCCTGTGACTAACTTCGAATAGGATTGATACTGACTAACTGCATTAATACTAATTTGAACTAACTATCAATTATTTAAATTCTATTAAATTAAAAATGTTTTTTTTATTAAATAGAAACTAATACTTACTAATAAACTAACTACTAACTCTTCAGACTAGTAAAAAAGTATGCTGTTACCAATTCAAGAAGCAGTCGATCAAGTAATAACAAAAGCCGGAAGGAATTGGAGTTCTACCCTTATATAGCACAGTAGGTAACTATACCTATTAATAGACCACAAAAGTATGTTACCTATGAAGTGATTTCAATGTCAACATTCTAAATATGCAACGAGTTTGAAGTGCTCATGTTATTTAGAAATATATTTTCAGTAGATTATTCTTGAATTTTAATGATAATATTCAAAATAATTAAAATACATATATGTTAAGTTATTACCTCTTTGAATACAAATTTGTTTCTTTATTCAAATTTAATAATTACGCATCCAAAAAAGATTAAATTACGTTTTGCTACAGATTAAATTTATAGCTTTATAAAATATATTTTTTCTGTACCACTATGTTAATACAATATCTGTTGCGACACAACGAAGCGGAGGGTTATGTTAGTTTATAAATAACTGTATACACGTGCCTAGAGCACGTGCTGTGCCAAAGTTTGCTTCTCAGCGATCGTGATCGCGCTGTCACAACTTTTATAAGCCTTTATCTACGCTAAGGTACTTGCAAAAAGTGGAGATATAAAGACGTAATCTATACATTCTAGTAAAATTGCACTATCGCTCTCTGATTTCGAAATAATCAGAATAAATCAAGTGCTTATAATTATTTAAGTGATGCCAAGACATAGAACTTTTTTTTTAATTTTGTCTGCCTTAACCGATATTAAATAGAACTTTCATTGGAAATAAACCAGTTTATAGAGTTACATATAGGCTACATTTTATCCCAGAAAAATTTAGGATTCGCTTAAAAATTAAACAAAATTCGAATTTACTCTATATATTCAACGCGAGTGAAACCGCGAAGTGCAACTAGCAAAACATAATTATGGGCGTGCGCGCTAACATTTTTATAGTTATTTATTTCAGCTTTATGATGAAATTATACAAAACCATCTTCTATAGAGAACGTTCGTTTTTGAACATTCCTATAAACAACTTCGATGATAGAGAACGTACTCGTAGTGTAAATTCATAAACAATTTCGTGTTTTGTCGATGGCGCCCGTGTTATCGCAATTTTTTTAACCGCACTAAGCCTTTACACATGCACGGACATAAGCATAAAGTCAGCCCATTGGGTTTGATAACTTTTCTTATACCACATTACATGATAGTTATTTTACATACCGCAAAAGTTCCCGGCGTAAATTATGTCAAAATTTGTAAAATATAAACGGTAAGTTAGATGCTAATTATAATTGTAAAATAAATTAGAGTTATTTTATTTATTAAATTGATTTCAATATTTTTTTTATTTTGCTTTTGAATAGAGAGAAACTATATTTGTACAATACAAATAACAATCAATCGCCATTTATTGTTACTCTTAAGGTACAGGGGAGAGTTTAAAGTAACACTATCTATGCACTTCACAAGTCGGGGTTATCTTCCCCGCTGCTTCAACTTACATGACGCAAATGCGGATATAATACAGCTGTATTCGAAAAGAACCTGTTCATTGTAAAGTGGATTGTCTCAGATATAAATGGATGAGCTGAGCGATAAGCGCTATTCGTTTAACATGCTTGATAAAGTACAATATTTTTTTAAATTCACTTCCAAAGAATGTAATACTTACCTACGTGTTTAAACTTTAGCTAAACATGTGTTTTTTAACCGTTGGATTCCGTTATTGCATTTGAAAAATGACAGAAACATAATCTCGTGTAGTATGTTTAGTGAATTTAATAAACAAAACTTTTAACAAAAAAAT
>DWEM01003921.1:0-10188 GCA_018245935.1 Agara belti belti | reverse complement strand
GAGAATCGGTCAAGCCGTTTCGGAGGAGTATGGCAACGAAAACTGTGACACGAGAATTTTATATATTAGATGTTACACCTGTAACACACAAATCAGAGCTGCAACTCTCGGCATTTCAGTTGTGGTTACTAACCACTTAACCAAAGGGATAAAAATATGTCAATATCAAATTCCACTTGTAAATTCAGAATCATAACTTTGACGTCCCATTTTTTTTCCGTTTCGATAATTAAAAAAAATTATGAATACACGCAACCGATATCCAGCAAATGTAATAATTCCGAATAGTGCAACGTGGATTTTGGGAGCCTTTTAGTTATTTTAAGAGGAAATCTTTTTAAAGTGCCTCGCAGTCCTTGTGACGGAGGGCATTTGATTTAGATAACGGCCCTCTTAAAATCCTCTCTTACTCCTACCCTATTGTTGAGAGCCTCTCCCTTCCACCCACTCCGTGTCCTATACTACTAGCAACTGTATTTTATATCTATCTCATTTTTTCTTTAAAACAGTGTATTCGTGTACGTCCAATCTTTATTTCTATTTCACTGAAAAGGAAATAAATGTTATATGAATGGATATAAAAGTTGCAACGAAAGTATCGAATTATAGGTAGATTCAACATAGCTGATGTTAATGTAATATCATATCTTGCGTTATATGTATAAGTTTTTGTTTTTAGTCATTATGTATTTTTCATATTTTCCTAACTAACATGGTTGTAAGTGTTTTTTTCTTTTCGAATTTCACTTTCCACACTTTTTTTAGCGACGGACTAACCTTCAAAAGGCACCGGTTCCTTGGAAGAATCACTGGGTTATATAGGAATTAGACCCACATAAGCCTTTCCGGTCACCATCCTCTGCGCTGTTGGTGGGGTCTGGAATTTCCAAACGGAATGCATCGGTATCCTCCACGGTGACGCCCTCTTCAAGCTCTCCTAGAGCACGACGACTATCTAGCCCCATAAATTCCTTCCTTTACGTCTGTGCGGCCATACATATGGTGCTCCTTAGGGTCGCTGGCTGGTTATACCGCAGCTGTAACCTGCTCCCAAGCTACAGGGACACCTTCCCACACCTCACCAATTATAAATCTATCGTCTACAAATCCTAATTAAACTATTGGCGGCTTCAAATTGGGTCAATATTTTTGAAATAGCTGTATCAAAATGTTTTTAAAATCGATCATGACCTTTACTTGGCACTGTACGGACAAGGTGTTTTCTAACGGTGAAGAAAAACATCATGGAAAAACGTGTGTAACGTTAGAGTTCTACATTATCTTCCCAGGTTTCGGTAGTCTGCTAATTAGGACAAGGCTTGCGAGATAAACTAAAGCCTTAAACTCTAAAACTATAAGAGAGTACTGGTATAAAACAGTGAAAGGGTAAAAATAAAAGGGTTGACAAAATGTGAAAACGGCAGCTTCTACGTGAGGTCAAATAAAGGTCACAGGTTCGTTTCCGTTGCTAAGTTAAACATATTTGACTGATAACTCAACAAACACTCAACAATACGAATAGAGACGCTTTAAACCAAATTGTAACTCTTTTCTACTTTGGATTTTTCTTTTCAAAATGTGTAACAAAACATTTTTAGTCCTAACACCGCTCCTTACATTTCTCTGTGCGTCATAAAACATAAGTTCCCGTATGAACCCGCTGATAAAGATAACTCGTAGTTTGAAGAGGGTGTCCGTTTTCGCTTCAGATGCAGACCATCGTGACCTATCTGACGCTGCATTTATAATACTTATGATTTATATAAGAACTATTCAGAAATAATTTTTAAATAAGAGAAAATATATACAACACAAACACCGCCAGTATATACATACATATATGTACATATACCATATAAATATATAACGCAAAATGAATACTCCTGGCCTTCTTTTAGTATCATTCTTAACTGCACTATGCATTTTTTGCGAACTGATATTTATACAGATTTTAAGAAAATTATTCAAAATTCAAAAGTCGTAGAAAAAGAAAATTTAAATTCACGTTAGACGCACGCTACACAAGTTTCGATTTAATTAACTGTTAAGAAGTTTCCCTTCAAAGCGGACTACCTGGCGGCCGCTGGGCGCGGAAACTTCTAGACAAGTTACAGCGACATCTATTGGCTTTATACTTAACAAACATGAAAACAAGTTTGTAACACATAAAATCACACTGATGAAAAAGTTAGGGAGCGGACACATTTGACTGCTTTGAATACAAAAAATTTGGATAAAATATTCTTGATATCACTGTTCATTTATATTATACTATATATTTATTGTTAAAAGGGGCGATTATATAAACTATTTATTATTTACTATTTATTACTAATTTACACGTGATATTATGCATACAATCAATAATCGCAATTTAACACATTCAGTACAATAATAAAAACAGTAATAATAAAGAAAAAATAATTAAAAATAATACAATTTACTTTTCAATAAAATGCATCACAAACGAATTGAAAGTCAAGAACAAAAACTTTATTTCTACAAAAATATGGGTACTTATAAATTGTATAGAATTGTTAAGATCAATCTTGGATTTTACAATTAATGTTGCACACATTTTAAAGTATAACAAGGTATATTAAAACGAAAATTAAATTAAATTTAAACATTGAAACCAACGCAAAACCGTACCTTTAATACGCACATTTATGTATATCAACATTATTACTTATAATTTCCAGGGTTTTACATAGATTTCTATATCACATCGCTTGTAGTGAAACAAGAACCGACCGCTTTGGGCCTTGTGCTGTTTTATTTGCCTTACTAACCTTAGTAAGCAAGATGTCTTATAATAAAAAGTTTTTATAGGACAGGCATTTGAGCACGAACATCGATTAGCCGATCTCAGCTAAATGTCGTTAGTACACTTGATGTGGTGACTTTTATTGAAATAATGCAGTTAATGAACTATAGCGCTTAAATTAGGAGCCTACTTCGCTACTTGTTTCAGATATATTTTGTATTTAATTTTTTAAGGATTTATTTTCTTTTGCATTTTAAAATTATCTTTATAACAAAATTATCAGTGTATAGAAGTAGTTGCTTTAATTGTATACAGATGTTCTTATAATATTTTTGTCAGAAAAAAATTGTCAAAAAACCTTTTTGTCCAATATAGGCAAGTCTTGGTCTCACCCGCACCAAATACTAGCTGATCAGTGCACGTGTGAAAAATGTAAAGAGAGATATTTGGCACTCGCAACTCTCTGCCAACCCCATAAGGGACCTGGCGTAATGGCATAATAATTATTATTATATGATTCCGAGAGGAAACCCGGGTCCAGCAAGGGAATAGTAAAAGGGTTAATGATAACGATGTAAAGTTGTGTCATTAAATTACTAATCATCATTACCCGGCTTTTGGAACTCAGTACAAGCAGATGCTGTTAACATATGAAATGCAGGACCTGAACGACTGACAACTCTGAAACCGAATTATTCAAGACTAGCGGCTATTGTCAATAATGTCCGCAACGATTTTTTTGGTATTTTTTCCACACATTCGGTTACCTTATCGAAGTTTTCATACAGATCCCTAACTTTTTGAAAATATTTTCATGCCTATTTTCATCGGGGATACTGTAGGATTCCAATAGTGAAAGAATTTTTCAAATCGTTCCAGTAGTTTCAGAGCCTATTCAATGCAAACAAACAATCAAATTTTTCCTCTTTATAATATTAATTTAGACAAGATTGAATAGGCAGTTTCTAAGCAAGAGTACTACATCCTAAACTAAACCCCACTTACCATTATATAAGCTCGTAGTTAATCGCAATCCTTTGAAAAGGGAAATAATTTTTTTATAAACCCAAATACAGTCGAGATGTTAAAGTATCGAACTCATTTTCGTAATGTGTACGAATACTGAGCTCGCAATGTGATATTCAGTACGTCGCGTATTGTCACAGTAAGTACAGGTGTGCGTCCCACTAACAAATCTAATTTACCCGTCGTTCGACACGCGCGACTTTTGATCGAGCATTGTGAAGCACCATTTGGACCTTCACGCTTTTTACGTGCGAATACGTTTTTTTTTGTTATCGTGTCATATCTAACTATAATTGGGGAAGCGTTCGACTGATGATAATTGTTGATAACGTGATAATTGTTCGAGTTTCCATCTTTAATCAGATTATTTGTACACATAAAGTAATTTCGTTCATTTTAAGAACACTTGGTATATAGAAAAACAATGGATGTACACAATAATAATGTCTTGAGATACACACGGCCATTCAGTAACATATACAGATGATAAACATACATATATACAAATATGTATACAAATAATTTTACATCGAGATACAAAAAAACGCTAGGAATATCGGATTTGAACCCGAAATTACGGCGTAGCACATAGGTTCACTAACCTCTACAGCTGCTTACTCTATCGTAATATAATAAATATCCAATTAGAGTAATATATCTACGATATAACTTTTGTATACAATTCAACCAAAAAACCAGTGAAAAGCGACCATTAAAACACCCTTCGTTTAAGCTTTCAAACTGTAACATGTATTCAATATATCATTCGTATTTTATTTATACACGTAATAAGTTATTCATTAGACCGAGTTCGCAACACAGTATCTGCTATTAAAATAAACGAGGGAGCGAAACACACACCGGTGCCGCGACATTCGTCCGAATGTCAATTAGCACGGCGCTAATGTTAATGCACCTTTATGCACGGAGGGTATACACTGTTAGCTACCGTCTTTTGTTTATACTGGAAATAAATTACAACGCTTAAATAAAGAACTGTTTGTTTCCATTCCCAAATATATGCAGTACTTGTGTACTTGTGTTTCACATTAAAACTTCCTTTCAATGTATTAAGTACCTTTTTTTTTCTATTATAAGTGTAGTTTTCTTTACAAACATAAAATAACGCGAAGGATAGGATTTTTATCTTGTTACGCCAAAGAAGTATGACTTCTTACTTTCAGTTTGAGAAACAAAAGAAAACTGGTACTTTTTGTATTCAATGCCATTGCCATGCCAAAGCCATTTTCAAATAACCGCATAAAATTGTAAAGTTCCTGTTCATTAAAACGATTAATTGGAAATATAAACACTTCATTAATACAACGGGTAATCCGTTATTTCCTGTGAGTATTACGGTTGGAGGCTTAAGGCTGCCGATAAGGCGGATCAAATACTTTTCACTCTGCGCATTTACACAAGGTATTCTGCTGTAATTCTCATTAATAATTACACATACGTTCTGTATGGGTCACAGAGAGCGTCTGAAATACAAATGGCTTGCGTGACGTACTAATAGAATTCGTGTAATGTTACCATCTACTGCAAATCTATTGTGAACTCTGTAATACGTAGACGATTTCAAGTTGATCTGTAACTCAAGTTGAAATAAACAAAAGTTCTTAAACTTACCTACTAATACCTATTCGGCTATTTAAAACGTACATAGCTAAAACCTATTTATTTTAATTTTAACATAATACTTTTCTTCTGAATGGCTGTTGGAAAGTATCTCTAGTAGATCTGTAATACTACAGATAGATACATCCTGAAAGGGTAGAGTGAACAGCGTTTATTTATTTAACGTTGGTAATGTATTGCAGCTATTTTATATATCTTTGTTCTTTTTTTTATGTGAGTCGTCGACATACATAAGTTGCACATATATTAGGGTTGTCGCGGAGCAGAGATTTTGACATCCGCGGTTACTAATTATGAAAAGTCGAAAAAATACGCATTATTTTATGCGGTTGCAATGTCTAAATCAATGCGGATATCCCGCATATTCGGATGCAGACATTAACACCTCTGGTATGTATGCTCAGCTGTCTATAACCACAATACCTTTAAATCAACATCAGTATTGTTATTTTATATCAAAATTAGTTTCTATTTGTTAGATACTGGCATGTAGGACGTGGGAATAATTTGAATTTATATAAAGAACAAAAACTATACGTCATACATACTTTTTTAAATTCAGAATTCAGTTAAGATGTTCAACTGCCGGTCATTTACCAGGATGCCTACTAACTTTGGTGGTTTCGGTAATATAAAGGATGTTGCTTCGAAAACAGTAAGGAGCTTCCTCTCACGGCCCCAAGTTTGGTTAATTGACCGTCGGACAGTCGGCGACGTGCTCTGTATTATTCAACCACAATCGATACCATTCTGCCGTGTATACTGTAAGATCACTCGCCGCCATCATTGAATGGGACTCCACAGATGCAATATGGTGGGTTCGCTCATGTTTTGTCCCTTTCCGATTATAGTGTTTTTTAATTTAATTATTGTTCTTTCTTAATAGTTGTTTGTTTCTTCATATTTTTTATATCTTGGTTTAATTTTTGTTATTCATACTGTCACGCATGGATATGGACTCATATGATTGATATTTTGCAATTTCTACTGCAGAACAAAACAAAGTAATATGTGCTCAAATGATTCATTATTTTAAAAACTGTAAAATGTATTAAAAGCTCTGTACATTCAACGTATTTGCAAAAAAGCTTGCGTTTTCATAAATTACATTTCAAGTAACAAACATAACGTTTTAACTTTGAATGTATTAGTGTATGTGGGGACGGCTTAATCCAGGTCGTATTTGACCAAGATTTACCATTGTAAGGTTAAGGACGAGGGTCAACATATGCAAATTCGGTATAAGCTTGTATGGTACAAATATTGCGAAGAAAATGATTTTCATACATGTTTCTAAGAGCCATATAATTGCCTGATTTGGAATCAGATTACCATTATTATTATTATTAATTATCCAGATCTGTTCAAGCGTAGTCCGCCGAGCACATCAGTGGAATAATTAGATTTATTATTATAAACACAATAACACTATAGCCAATGACAAATCTGATTTATATGTTTTCAAATATGAAACGAAATAATGTTATCCGACCGTTACTAAAGCTTGTATACTAAATTAGAACAGACGCGCTGTGAAATAATCACTATTGTACATATAATCAAGGGTACTGAGTTAATCTTTCTTCTACATTGTATAATCAAATGAACGAAAACATTGTGAGGAAACCTGCACGCCTTAGAGATGTTATAAAGTATATAATATTTCTGAGGTGTGTGAAGTCTACCAATCCGCACTTGGCCAGCGTGGTAGACTATGGCCTAAATCGCTCTCGCTATAAGAGGAGACCCAGTCCAGTAGTGGACCAATAAAACAGGTGGAGAAAAAAAAATAATTAGAAAAACCTCTCCTAACTTACGCACCACATAAACCCATCGAAACCCAAAAGGATAAATGAATATCAATTTTAATTAAATCTAAAGTGCAGGGCCAAGAGGATAATTATGTTGTCCTTTACGAACGCGCCAACGAAAATGAGTCTCAATCGACTACTGTCATTTACTATGCGTTACGGCTCAAATTAACATTCGTATTATACGTGCTTTTATCTAACCAGGAGCTCCCGAAAGTCATACATCACGCAATCATCATTAAAGGGCTGACCAGTCCTGAAATTATGATTCCTCCGAAAACGTGCTCGGGCGACATTGAACCTTATTACGACACCCGAGGGCTATATATCAAGAATTTACATTTCAAATCGCAGATTCAACGTATTACCATGTTGTAGCATATTTCGATGGTTCGGTCCAAGTTGTAAGTGCGCAGCTAGAATAACGAAAGTCGAAATAAACTAGGTATATGCCGTAAAACGCAAAATTTGGATTGCAATAATAAATCTGTAAAATCTTTAAATGTTAATATTTGTGCAAATAAACGTCTTCCTGATATTGTATTTATTTGTTTGTAATTTCCTGAATTTGTACGCCATAAAGGGCAAAATATGGCTTGAACTAATAATCCTGTAACATCTTTATATGTACCCATATTTGTGCTTATAAACGTCTTTGTCTTTGTCTTTGTCTTTGTCTTTGTCTTTGTCTTTGTCTTTGTCTTTGTCTTTGTCTTCGTCTTTAAATATTGGCATTTTATTAACCACTTCTTCCCATTCAGTGAAAAGGTATATTAATATACACACCTTCGCTGTACGATTTACATCGAGGACAAATGTTTGTGTCATGAGAATATTTGTTTGTACTTTATCTGATTATAAAAAGGTTGCATAAATACAGCATGCACGTTGCATTTAATTATATTTATAGTTCAACTGGACTCGTGGCGTTTTACCACGCACGTGTAAGATTTGTAATGAAGTTCCTTCTGACGCATTCCTGGGACGCTATGAGACCTGGCTCTTCAAGATAGGCGCAAAAAGAGCTCTCCTCGAAAGCCAGCAGCGCAGTCGCCAACTCCTCGGATGTTACAAAGGTCCACAGTCCATAGTCGCTCGTATGCCTGTCTGGTAGATTGACGAATAAAAAATATGGATTTTTCAAACCGTTTTCACGTTATTAAAACGCTGCTTCTCGCGCCTCGCGGCCCAAAGCCGACCCAAAGCGTACACGTCATTAACTCGGTGACCCGAGCCGACAACGACATAAACGCAGTATCAAACTGTTTTATTGCGGCGACGCATGATTTAATGAAATCTTTAATATTGAAGATAAGGCGGGCGGTCGTAAATTGCCCCGGCAATATTCCCAGCTCTAATGCCCGCCTTGAAATAATACCCTCGACTTCTTCATTTCTGTACGAAACGCGGCGATATTAAATTTTATTTCTCAAGTGCCGGTCCGGTTTCGGCTATCCCGTTTTTATTTTGTATTTTGAAATGTGGGTTACGATTGCATTTTTTGCTTTGAATTAAACTTTATTCGGTCGTTGTTTACATTCATTCAAAAACTGCCGTTCTCTTGTCTGTATTGGAGAGCGAATTGCAGAATAAAAATAGCTCCAACTGGTCGAGACTATAGTTAGAATTTTTTAATGATAAACCACATTTGTTGACTGACCTCGTGGTCGAGTGGTTCGAGACCCAGACTGTAAAACCGGAGGTCGTGGGTTCGATTCCCACCTACTACAAACATTTTGTGCGATGAGTAACTTTGTCTGTTCTGTTTTTGATCATAATAATATCCATATAAGAATTATGTATATATGTATGTTTATCAGCTGTCCGGTTACCATAACACAGGCATTAAATTGCCTAATTTGGAACCGGATAGCCGTGTGTGGAATTGTCCCAAGTTATTATTATAATTATCTAATACTTATAAACACGTTTCAAATAAAACTCAAAACTTGAATTGTTAGAATTTTTTTCATCACCATTAAGAATAACTCGCAAATCCCCTTCAAAAGAACAAAGCGGACGAGCCCACTTCGATGGTTATTTTTGCCAAATTAATCGAAACGTAGCCGGAAACCTTTGAGAATTTCAAATAGAAAAGGTATGAATGTTAACCCCTGAGGTCTATTTATAATTATTACGGCCCCGTCTTTAGTAAGGACCCCAGAGGGACGGGGGATGGGATTACGTTCTGTATTAATTAATGCTCCGAGATCCTCGGCTACACGTTCGAAACATTCTTCACGACCGCTCATAAGTTTCATTACTATCGTAGTTGTGAAAATAGCGAAGCATTTTAGATGTTTATGTTAGAATCTATTAATAATAATGATGATCTCTTGGTACACCCTCAGGCTATCTGATCTAAAACTAGGCAGAGCCAGTACTATCGTGACCAGATAACTGATACACATAGTTACATACTACTTATATAGATATTTTTATTACACAGAACAAATAAATGTATGTGCGACAAATGTTTGTCCTGCATGGGAATGGAACGCATTACCTCCGGCTTAGCAGTCAGGTTTTCTAACCACTAGACGCCAGGTCATAAATTTTCTGTTCTTGACTTCGTTATGATGAAGGGAAGAGAGAGGTTAGGTATAGAGTATCTCTAATAATTTGTGTAACGACTTTGATGAAAGGAGTAGAAATTTAAGTAGATTTAAGATCCACAAATTTCATTGATACAGTAGATATGTATCTACCTATAGATAAATATGTATTTATCTATATTTTGGACGCTGATTGCCTAGCTAAATATGATCAATTTCGCCTGAAACTTCCTAAGCAAAACTAAATGTAATACTTAAAAGATAATAGACAAATTGAGCGCACACTGCTTAAGAGTATAAATAATAATAGTTAAAAAAAACACGCTTTTAATTAAAATAAAGTAAATTTAAATTATTAATCCTGGCGGTCCTAATAAGGATAATGGAA
>DWEM01003920.1:0-10188 GCA_018245935.1 Agara belti belti | reverse complement strand
AGCAGTTTTAGTACCTACACTGGAAATTTTACAGAGACGTACATATTAAATTTTGTACTTAGGTACTGCTTATCTCCTAAAGACTTAAGCTAAAAAACAGAAAGAATACAGTATTAACAAAAAATACTTACAGCATATTATTTGATAAATATAATCCATCCACACCATGCCGAGACTTGCGTAATTATTTCTACATGCATCCAATTGTTTCTTAGAATTAAGCCAAGTTACAACGTACAGCGTAATGATCGAAGTGCCCACGCAGTTATTGTACGAATACATGTAAGAATGGTTGAGTAAGGTCAGATTACTAAAACAATTTTGAGGGTATCTCTAAAAAATGAGATTGCCTTATTGTGTACTCGAACGCGCTTGTAAAGTGCCTGTTGCAAGAGATTTATTAATTTATAACAAAAGTCAAAAGTCTAATGTCTTAACCTAATCTGCATTACGGTATTATAAAATAGTAAGTAACTATGTTATACATGCTGCTGCACCATACTCATATTATAAATATTCCCTTATTTATGTAAGTACATCATATATTAAAGAAGCTTAAACAATTTAAGGTGGTAGGATTGTTAGTGTTAGTAACAATAATTACATCTCAAAAGTTCTATCATTGAGATAAATAAACAAAAATGTCGAGTATCTCCATTATGGCATTTTATCACGTAATAGGTCATTTTTTCTCATAAAAGCGTACTTTCTCTTCGTTTTTTTTACATGAAAGTTTCGTAATACGGCACGTGCAGTCGTGATCGGTGCGATTAATGTACTCAGAAAACTCTATATATGGGGAGAACGTTGCACATTACCTGCCGCTAATGTATAGCTCAAACAGCTATTACAGCGCTTCAGATTGTCACGCGATATGCGCTCTCTAAGTAATCACCTTGAGAGTGCGAACAACATCGCTCATTTGGAGCGACAGTGACATAACTGCAAAAAAATGCAAACTGTCCTAATAATACCAAAATGATCCCCATAGTCATGCACGTTAAGGGTGAAAACGCCACATTTGTAATTTTAAAAAACAGACAGTAGAGAGCCATTAATTAGCTGTAAGAATAGTTTAAAATCTTCATTCGTGTTCGTAAAAAAATTTAAATATGGCGTAGTGTAAAATTAACATATTTGCACTTGTGACACTGTCGCTCCAAATGAGCGATTATAATGAGCATAGAGCACGCACACGATGTGTGTAGCCAAAGCTAAAGGGAGTCCGCCTATTTCTTATAGCTAATTGAGGCTATGAGGCGTTACATTACAAAAATCCATGCTACCATAATATACTTTGCAACAATTCGCGAATTGTTTTGCAATTTTTAATCTGTAACTTTAAATGGCGGCGTTGGACACGCAAAGTTCACAAACAGCGACAGCTAAAGATATGTATTTCGGGGATTTATCTACATTCGCGTTTTGTTTAATAAAATGCATTAAACATTTTATTTGTTATCTATATCCCTATCAGCTATATACAGCGTGAACGGATAATGCAATAAAAACATTGTACGGTTCGAATGTATTAAAGATTAAAGATAAAAATACATAATTGTAGGTTACGATGTTGTTGATTATTAAATACGTTATTGTTACACCATTAATCAAATAATCTCTTAGCTGTTAAACCCCGCGAATATAATACCATAACATCGTTATCACTAGAAGTGGACAATTTTAAAGCACTTTTCTTGCTCGATATCTATGTTATCGCGTTAATCCTCATGTCTATAACTTGTAAATAGTGCAGACTTTATTACCTATTCCACTTCAGAGTGAGATTAAGTCCAATAGACTTAGAGATTGGAATAATGTGGTCATGCCCTAAAGAACAGGTTTCGCCGGATCTCATTGTTTTGCAATAAAGATCTAAAATCGAAGGTCATCGAACCTTTTCAATCGTTAACAATTAATAGTACCTAGTCTTTCGAATGTTACCTATTCATTGAAAGAACACTATGCCGGAGATTCAATATATTCACATAATTAAATTCAGGGTCATTACCCAACGTGATAAAGCTTTGTAAGACTGGTACAATCACTGTTGGATGGTACAATTTGTACAATTAATGTTAATTGATTGCAAGGATGGTACAATTATTATTGCATGTACAAAACTAAATTATAAATAAACATTTTTTTTATCTTGCAAATCAGCAAGTTTCTTTTATAGCTATTGGGTACTGATTATTTAAATACACGAAAACGATTCGTCCCGCTGCTAGGTCTAGCTTGGCAGAATAGGTGCATAAACACAACCCCTTCAAATGCTTTCCTACCTGAGGGATAACTCGCGGTTCTTTTACGATTTGATTGGATATAGAAGAGCTTTCTACACTTCCAATTTTAACCTAATTTGTGTTTTGCAAAGAGATGACTTAATGTTGTGTATTATAGTTTTTTTCGCAAGTTAACGGTGCCGTGGGAGGGCTGGCCTCTCAGTTGAGCATGACACAAACAAACTGCTGATTGTTACAAAATGTGTTCGAGTCACGACTACGACTGGTTCCGAGCTCGTAAATCTAGTTTCGCGATTGGCGACTCGATTTCCGTTTGAGGGGCAGCTGCTGTCTCGAAGGTTTCAATCTTAAAATGTAACGCTAATTAACATTTTTCATTCACAACTAAAATAACAGATACCCAAGAATTACGGTTACATAATACAGTGCACATTCAATTATATAATTAATGCTATGTGCCTAAGATAGTTTACCTAAAGCAATTTACACAGCAGGACAACTTGTAGCAGGATCGCAGAGCCTTTTATAGAATCAAAAGGTGTTCATTATTTAGTCAACTTCGACACTTTGACAAGTAGATGCAGGAAGAAAGCTTGTACAGCCTTAACGGCAGGCAGCTGCGTAGGTGAAGACAAGCTGCCTTATAAGCGGACGGGATTCTCATTAGCCGCAAATACTCTGTCTGTGATATCATTGATGACATTCCCCGTCGGCGGCCGAACCGGCGGACCGTCACGGCGTCGTACACCATCGGTCTGCAAAAAAGGTTCAAACTGGTTGAAAAAGTTTGTTCACACGGACAACCATAGCACGAATCGTGGGACTCGGTGAGATCGCGGCGCGCGCGCCAACAGTGTGCCAGTCAACCGCCGCTCCCCGCCGCGTGCGCGCGTCCGTGTCCAACGATAGTACACCTGTCGACGGCAAGAGCGCACCGAATTGACGACCGTTATCGTCCCAAATGACAGCCTAATGGACGAGCGACGAGGTAGTCCATGCATGCTCGTGATAACTTAGTGTAAAACGCTAGTGGAGTGCAGTGTTGTGTTCATGTCGAAATGGAGGAGGTTCGCATATCGGATTGGCCCGATCCGCCGGGCTCCCATGCATGGCTCCCTGCTTACGGTTTCCAGCATGAGATTTTGGATAAAGACGATTATTTCGGCACCAATGGTGAGTGTAGAGTCTGTTAGTACCCATCTCTACTGACTAACGCCATTAGCGTTGAAATCGTTGTTGAGTACGCATTTTGAATGCTCACTTTTTTGCAATGTAATGCAATTTCGCTTTGTCTGCAAGATGCTGAGTGCTGTTCTCCCCACTTTGTCAAACGGTTAACAGACCTTGATATACATAGTTTTAAAACTTTTCATCGCACGAAGTCAACTCGCCTCAACCTTAATTACGTTGTGTGATATATGTATGTTCGTTTCGCCGGTTTTGCATGGTGTTGAAATCCATTATCGTTACTCACTCGAGCTGATCCAAGCACAGATAAGTAAGTATTGTTTTGGTGGCAACAAAAACGGACTACTTCAATTCGGTCTCATTACGTTATTCTCGACAATAGCTTCGTTGGTAATCATTCTGGCGCGAACATCTGATAAGCGGAACCTAAGTACAGCATTTCGTAGTCTCCTTGATGTATTTTACCTCGGTGTACTAAAACATTAAGTATACAAATAAACCCTAAATGTCTCTATTTTTAGTGTCTTAGTAATTTGAAGACAATATATAATTATATAGCTATGCAAATGTTAAATATTATTTAAGATAATGGCACAAAGAGACGAAAAGACAAATAAAAGGTTTCGATATATTTCTTTATTTCATATAAAAACTTGTTTGATTTGATCAAAAACAGGTCGTAGTTAGCAAGATCCTGTTCAAACGGACCTGCGAATGAGCCTTATGCAAAATTTATCTCTTTAGCTGACTACAGGCAAGATCATAATATATTTTTCCTATAATTTGCAGTATACAATATGCTGTTCATCTGTTTTTCTTACAATATCCGTGACACTTACAAAGCTCCGTCCGATAATAATAGGAAATGATGACGATCATTCATTTTAATAGGTTTTTATGGCGTACTTTTTGCTTCGGAGAGAATCGCAGGTTCTTGTGAAAGTATGTAATTAGTAATATTAGCCGTTTGTGGTTTCAAATTCATCGCCGGCGAAATGCCTTTCACAATACAAAAACCGTTGAACTCTCTTTACGAAAATGTCGGTTACTTGACAAAATTCGGTAATGGCTCAGAAAATGTTACCGAGCTCTACATTTCACTACTTCAAACTACGATATACTTAAAAATATGTTGAAATTGGCGCACTGTACATTATTATTATAGTTATAACATAACCATCAAATATCTCTAACTTTATCTTACTTAGGTAGATAATATTTGGAAAAGTTGTTTATTCGCAAATGATTGGTAGGAAAACCTTGGGTTGCAAGTTCAACAAACTCATTAATTACGTATTCCGCTTATGGATCTAATGAGATGGGCTGACATCATTCACAAAATGCGACTTTCAAAGCGGTTATTAAATAAAACCTCGGCTAGCGTTCAAGATCGTAATTAATTAAGCACGTTAATATGGCTGTTTCACCTTGATCTCTTAACAGTGTTACCAGGTAATGCACACAAGCATGAATTTTGAAGTTTTGGTGAAAAGGAACGCAGCTCAGCAGCAGAGCGGTTTCTCGCGGCTTCACTTATGCAAAAGTCGAATTTCCAAAAATGCATTTTTTTACTATCCAACACCGTGAAACTGAAATTTTACGTGTCAATTCCCAAACCGAAGAATTTTTTTTACAAATACTGTACTGTACTTAAATATTTTGCTAGTTATATTTAAAAATTCTATTTCATTTGTAAAAACATTTAGCCCACATATTCGTACCTTATGGTTCGATAACCATAAGTTACATTTATACTTATAAACAAATTATTGAGTATTTGGAAATCAATATGGAAATTTTAAATTGCGGACGATTTGAATTGAATTTATTCATTTGCAAAACCACAAACGATATCTCGGCGGCTCCTTTACAGTTATAATATTGCTTCACGCAATACGTGTGCCAACAGCTTGTACAACAGCTAGCACGTGTCAAACAGAATAGACGTGAGCTTGGAACGAAATGTAAGATACACCTTAACCGATGAGATGAGCGTTCACGGAACGAATGAACGGGCCTCCGCATCGTTCCATTCTCTTTGACATACACAAACAAAAAAGTTCACATTAACATTCTGTGTAAGCATAGCACACATACGACCTAATTCATCTTTAGACAATGTCCCATTAAATTACGATTGCGAAGTGTTTTAATTTTTTGTTTATTTTTACATTTTGGGTCCATGAAAATGCATTGTATTGTTTTTTACGTTTTAACTTCACAGTGACTCAAAGTATATTGTTTACAAACAGTGCTAAAAAATCTTGGTTCAGTTCTCGGTAAATTGAAAAAAAAAACTGGTTTTCGTTATTATTACCATACAGGTAAAACAATTCCTTATGTAAATAAGGTTGAAATATTTTACGATAAATAGCAGCTTTTTAGATATCACATATTTATCTCGTTCCCGCTCAATGCATTTGAGGTATGATAAAAGTGAAAAACATTTGTTCATGGAGTATATATTATTGATTTTAAAATAACTTGTCAGGTCCAATAGCCCAGTGGTTAGTGAACCTGACTGCTGAACTGCTGTTAGTGGGTTCGATTACCACCCAAAAAAAAATACTGTGTTATGAGCGGACATTTATTGTATCTTTGAGTAAAATATCTATATTTTCTATTGTCCTAACCCTGAAATATGAATATGAGATATTGTTATTAATAAACCCGAAAATATGTCTATTACAAGTCTGGGTTGTATGCAAAGTTGATTTAAAATGGTATTCGCAGAGATTCTTAAGGCGTGCCCATAAACAAAATTAAAAAAGATCATTGAATGAAACTCGAATATTTATTATCTTCGTGGCGTTCGTGTGAGGGGCGATACATTCTTAGGCGCATCGCTGTATCGACTCGCTGTGTGATATATAGTTAAAAGCGTTCAGTTTGTACGTATGTCTGTTCAAAAGCGCAGAATTAGTATCAGTTAGACATGATACAGAGGATGTTATGCAATACAAAACGATACAAGTATTTATTTATATAAACTTAATTGTAGCACCTAATGCTAGGTTACAATGGGCGGATTTAATGACTGGTGGCATTCTCTACCAGTCGAGCCGTGGTGATGATGAGCAATTGGAGGTAGCTGTTATTAGTTAAAGTAACCGTTAAAGTAGTGAACTTGAAGCTGAAGAATTAGTTTTGTTTGTTCGCGCAGATCTCTGGAAATACCGGTCTGATTTGGTACAACTTTTTGCATTGGATAGTCCAATTATCAAGGAGGGTAATAGGATACAGCGGTTATTTGGTTAATAAGAGTTTTCCCATGGAAATTAAATATTTATCTGCATAAAAGTAACCTATGTCAGTCTCCATGCTTTGAACTATTTTCATACCAAAAACAACAGCGATCCGTTGCCCCGTTTCGACGCGAAACAAGGACAAATAAACAAACAGAAACACTTTCGCATATATTATATTAATATCGATGTTCGCATTGTCAGCTTTACAGGCATGTAATGTACAAAAAACTGGTGCGGGCATTTCTAGAAAATGCACGTTCTATGGTCAAAAATATGCAGTCAGACCAGTCGGCCGGCCCTTAAGGTCATTTCTTATCCGTAGGCGAATCGAATGCCGCGTTGACTCCAAATGACGGTAAACCTTATGGAAGGGACGGTCGCTTTAACGGGAACTTTTTCTTTGAAATTCCTTCGCCTGCCAGTGGATAGCATCTGTCATTATTATAGCCTCTGGAGTCAATGTCTAGAAATACTTCTTCAAACTAATAGAAAACTTAAACTTTTCCGTTTTTTTTGGTAGGTACTGTAAAAATCTACTTCTTAATGAGTTATGACATTTTCATTTATTCATGTCTTCTAAAAGAAAATTGGTTAATATTGTAAAATACACTTAGCCAATTTCTAATAATAGCGCTAAGTTTTGGCTTTAACTCTTAACATGCTGACGCGTCATTATGCTCAACCCTCTTATCGTTAAGGTCTCCGAGAATGACGGGTTAAGGCTAAATTCTGTCAAGCGACCATTTGGAGGTTTGCAAACTGACCTATAAAAATAAGTTTAAATTTAAATTTATTTAAATATACACGAAAATATTCATTCGAGTGATTGCAAGTATCGGTTTTCGAGTAAAGGCATACTGCTATGATATTATACTCCTTATCAGCCATAATCCGCTTTAAATCTATTTTTATATAGAAAATTTGTATCCTGCCACCGATTAACTAAGACTAACCAACTAATAGTACTAATATTAACTAAAATAAACTGGACTAATTGACATAAATAGTCCTTCTCGTAACAGCAGCGAGGTTAGTCGTGCACATCAATCATTGTTGCCACATTTTCTACTTTCTTCGGGTAATAAAACGGTAATTATTATTATCAGTATAAAACAGAAAGAGACAGAATACACGCCTATTTTATCTGTTTCATTGGTGTGTATCTACTATTGAGAGGAACCATAGACTATACCATAGACGAAGCCTATTTCGTGTTCTACTAGTCTACGGTTTGAAAGCTGGTATCTCTTTTTTACAGCATAAATTATTTTATTAAGCATATAAAAGCCGTTTTATAAAATTGTATTTCGCCAATCAATACAAAATCTGCACAGACCCTATTAGATCCTGTTTATTTATAAGCTATTTTATTAGCGTAATCATAGACAAAAATACATGAATAATCAATGTTTAATGACGACAGAATTGTATATTCTCGTACTAATGTAATATCAGATAATATTTGTAGTTACTATAGTATTTTACTTTATTATTACATACATACCATATTGAACATAGTATTTCTTTGTGTGCGGTACTGCATTGTATATAGTTATACTCTTTGTAATTACAGTTACTGTTGTAAGCGCTGAGATGAAATCATTTATAATCACTCTTTACCGTTGTAAGCGGCATAAAACAGTGCAGTTTAGAAGCAGAGAGTAATAGCGGTGTTTTGTGAAAAACAATGGGATTCATCTAAGCTTAAACATGACCATGTTAAATGGAGGCTTTACATATTTTAACACACAGAAACAGCTGTCTTTTAAATTGTTACGTAACCATTTACTTCCTCGAATATACGTGTACGGGTATGGTGTTTAAAAATCTGTCTTGACTTTTGTGTACAATTGAGGCCTACTTTTTAAATCTTTTAAGATTCTATGCTGCTTTTGAACGATTGACGTTTAAATGAAATCTTTTTATTCTTTTACGATTCTATGCTACTCTTGAACTGCAACTGTATGAGATAATTAATTAATGAAAGAAACAAAAATAGCAATTTGTTTTGATTAATTTAAGACAATCGGTTTTACGTAAACTTGTCGTGTTTCGGTTCAATACATTCCAATTTCATAACACACTAGGGTATAATCGTAAATTGCCACCGCGTTATTGCTCGGCCAGTTTTGCTTATTGCGTTCGTAATAAAATCAATTCGTTTATTTTCATTTAGCTACTAGTTCATTAGCGAGCGGAGAATTTACAATATGTGGAGTTGTATTGCATAACCTCCTGCTGTTATTCTGAAAGTCAGCGACAACGTTCCCTCGTGGGCGCTGGAGGCTTCCGGTGGGGGCGCTCTTTCGGAGTCTAGCTCGAGGAAATTGGGAGGGGGAGGGGATAACAAGACGAAGCATGTTTAAAATAAAATAACGGAGGAGTGGGCTAAAATAATTGATTCTCAAAGTGGGGAGGTGACGAAATAAGTTTGAGATCCTATGACTTACTGTAACGCATTCGTACACCAGAAATAACTGAGTACGGAAATAAATACAATAATATACATATGTATAAAATAATTGGAAAGTCAATGTAATTTGCTTCATTTAACTTGCCGAGTTTACTATGTAGGTCTGCTTGAAACGATCTCGATAAGGCGTGAGAAGTACTGCGTACTAATTCGCTCAATAAAATCGGATATAACATTTCAATTGTACTATTTCTTCGGTTTCGAGATTTTAATTTACAAAGCTTAATTGGATATCCACGTAATATCGCGTGCAAAACAATATTAATTGTGTAAGTTCATTGAAATTAAACCTTCACGATAAGATTTCTGGTACACGTTCTTGGTTTATCCAGTTTTGGCTATATTACATATACATGTAAAATATATTATGCTAAAAATTGCTAACAAAATGTACTGATATGTGAACCGTTATTATCTCATCAGCGTATGAACAACTTGACCATGAAAAAGAAGAGGCTTATTGTCTTTCTGAGGTTAATGATATCTTGCTTGTTTGATCGTAGCTTAACGTTCGCTTGTTATCATTCTTTTATGTGACCAAGGTTTATTGTTGCTATAATTATTTCGTTTATTTTTCTATTGACATCACACGCGTCTTGTTAGCGGGAAAAGCGCTAACTTCGAGAAAAACTAGATGCTAAAAGGAATCTGGTTTTGTTGCCTTTTAGCTTAGAGCGAAGGAAATGCGATAACATAAAATATTGACCGAAAAAGTGCCACACAGTATTGTCATTTTCTAAAACTGCTCATTTTTTACTACGCCAGCGCCTATAAATTTATGAAAGAATAATCAAGGCGTGAATAACTTGACATAACTGTTTTGTTATCTAGTCTCATTTATTTTGATAATTTACATTTTGCTGATATTGTTACACTATCCCAAACTTGCGATTAAATTAATTACATTATTTTAAAACATATGGACATAACGCTTACCAATAATGCCTGCCATACCAATATTGACTGCCTCGTTGGTCGAGCGGTTGCTAGCGCGACTGCCGATCGGGAGGTTCTGGGTTCAAATCCCGGGTTG
>DWEM01003919.1:0-10190 GCA_018245935.1 Agara belti belti | reverse complement strand
AAATATTAGACTTCTGAAGTAATGATTCAATGAAAAGTCAAATGAGGTATGGGTGACAATCTAAAATTACGTACGAAATGCACGATATTATCTACATAATACATATTATGTATAAGTTCTATGCATTTATCGCGATTTTTGGAATGCGGGAAGTGGTGAGTGGTGTGATCACCGTTAGGTAAAATAAATCGAACATCGAATTAAAATTATATGTATTTATATTTCAGCGAATTACAAAACAAAGTTATTAATGAGCATAAGGGGCCAGTCATAAATTACGTCACCCGTTAACGGGAGGGCGGGAGTCGACGAAGTGCGACATCGGGTGACAAGGAGAGGGGAGGGTCCCAGATATTGTGACGTCACATTTTTTCAAAATGTAATATTTTATATCTGTGTTTCAACGTTTATTTATTGAAAAAAAATTCAAATGGAAACAAAAATAATTTCGAACCACTGTACTGTATTAATTTCATAAATTACTACATGTAAAATTGCAAAATATGTGACATCACACTGTGCTAGGTGGGTCTCACAAATGTGACCAACTGTGACATGGCCGGGGGAGGGTCATAAAATTATGAGATTCGTGTGACGTAATTTACGGATGGCTCCTAACAAATTACAGATATTCATTATATACAATATACATACATATATAACTTATTTTAATGTATCCATTTGCACAACACGATTCGCCTGTTACTACAAGTTTTACTTGTGGCTGAATTTGCCCATCTACTCCTATACATATAACATTGAAACGTTTGTCTGTAATTTCGTGAAAATTGCGTTCTCCTGTTCATAGAGTTAGCCAGGTGACATGTTGTCATTCGGCAACGCACACTTGACCGTTCACGTATGTGGACTGCAGGAGAGCATATCGTATCCTGGTAAAATGCCTCGAAATTCCTTCCAGACAACCCAAGTAGGTCGTAGGCTCGCAACGTGACACGGCGTTCACTGTCGACGTCCACGGCGCCATTTGATTCGTTTCAGAAATCAACAATCGTCGGTTTGTTGTGAGCGGGACACGAGATACGCGCACACTAGCGTTCTGGTAACACCAACACCAACAGTAACAGTAACAGTAACGTAAGTGAGATTTTTTTTTTTTCAAAAGTTACAGTAACACACGTAATGCGGGTTATAATTTGTATTAAACATTATTCTTCTATCCAATTCCGAATCGATTCAATGTTGGAAAATCGTACACTTTACATTTTTTTCTGGAACAAAAGAAATTTTACATTTTTGAAATAAAAGTGTTTGAACGAATACGTGCCGGTCAAAATACGTCCATAGTGCTATATTACGTAATATCTTAAAATGTCGCCTACAAGGTTTGCTTATTTCAATGCATTTACCTGTTAATCCAAACTAAAACAATTGTTGGACACAAAATTTAGTTATCATACGTCTGTAATTGTTATTTTGGATAAGTAGAAATCAATTATTATTAATAACTAGCTGTGCCCGCGACTTCGTCCGCGTTTGAATTTGTGTAATTTAACAAAATCCTTTCCTAGGGGATGCCTATGTCATAGTAGCTTTATGCATGCAAAGTCTCAGACCGATCGGTTTAAAATTGACAAAGTTTCATACAAACTTCACCCTCCCATTTCACCCCCTTAGGGTTTGAATTTCATAAAATCCCTTTTCAGTGAGCACTTACGTCCTTAAAAGAACCCGCATGCAAAATTTGAAACTCCTAGCACACGTAGTTTCTGAGATTTCGTGATGAGTGAGTGACCTTTCGCTTTTATATATATAAGATACGTAAAGTACTGCTACAATTTTGATAGCAAATTCCTTGTTTTACTCAACCATCATTTTGGCAGCTTACACGTGTCTAGATTTATACGGCACTCCAAATGTTTCGCACATGTTTTCGGTTGCTACTTGCTTTTTGTAATTAATATGTTCAGCTAAATTTTTAGACGGCGCGCCTCGTGTGGCCTGCCATGATTCTGCCTAAAATAACATATGGGATTAAAACCATTTTAATGTATTAGAGTTTTACACTGAATTGTTATTAGGTTTTGTTTTAATACTGTATAGTGAAATACGTTTGGCATAATAACTCAGTATCAAATAAAAAGAGATATAAGTATATTTTTACAGGAAAAAAATGTGAATAAGACGCTTTTTTTTCTTAGTCTTCAGATGCCAATAAAGAAGACTATGCAATCATGTGTGTCATCAGGCTCGTCCTAATTATTGTCATCAGCATCAGCACCACCATCACCATTAGCATCATCACCGTCATCATAAATCGTTTGTTGTTACCGTCTTACTGCTGTCCACACTAGTGAAATACCTGCGTTTTCAGAATACAATTATAACTATGCAGTGAAACACATTACAAAATTACCTAATATTTGAATTGTGAAACGGTTTGTTTATTTTCAACTCGACAACAATAACAATAACAAAATTACAATTCGCCGCAAAACCGAACAAGACCCAAACCCGTTCGCGTATCAACGCACCGCGAGCGGGGGTCATTGCTCCCAATATGGCGCTAAAATAGAACTAAAGCATGCCCGCCATTTTAATTCTAACCTCCAAAAACTATGTAATGTGTGACAAGTGCATCGTAAACAATCGTCAATTCACATTCTCTATTATCACCCGTGTTTATAAAAATATGAAGATTTACGCACTTTGTGCCAAAATTTCTTTTTTATTTTTTGTAAAACATGTAGATATTTAAATTACACTTGACCCACTTGGTGAAGTGTAAGGTATTCAGTACGTGTTAACAGTAAAATTTAAATTTCTGAGTATAGAGAAAAAATAGCCGGAAGTGCATAAAAGCTCGTACAACGACAAAAAACAGCCCGCTGTAAAAATGATAATTCGCGAACAAAAAGCGGTTGTGTTGACAGATAAAAGGCGGCAACTGGCAGCGCTGACAACTATAAAAGGCAATGATATCAATCGCCATTCAGCCAAGTGAGGCGCGTTCATAAAAAGACGATTGAAAAAAGCCGAGTGTTAATCGATAAATCATGGGAGTTTATTCGATTGACATTGTTAAAATCATCCCTTTGGGGTCAAAAACCTCGTTCGTTCAATTGGTGCGAGTAATGAAGGAATTTTAACATGGCGGCCATGCGGGTTTTCATTGTGGACGGTTACTCACTGAAACGCAATCAATGAGATGAGTGTGATTCTGGGGATTATGCGTGACTTTTTGTATTATTTGCGTTCGCCGAGCTTAATTCCGTTTGACATTTCTTTGAATTACTTCGTGACTGGCTGTTAATAAGGCGTGGAACAGCAAAGATTTTGCCGCTTCTGCAATTTAAAGTTTATACCCCTCTTTTTAGTCGCAGTATATAAAAAACAGTATAAAATTATTTCAGTGAAGTAAATTTAATTTTGCTAACAATATTCCTTCAGTCTTTACGAATCTTTAAAAGCATAGATTATAGAAGAACATGGATATACAATATATATACAGGATATACAGCCTAACACTGTGTGGAGAGTAAACTAATGCTCAAATTGAAGTTATCAATTCATAGAGATATAGGTGTCTGAGATTTATAGTTTTAGAACAATTATTTTCAAAGCTTTTACGTTGCTATACAGGGTAAGTATTCCATAGAGCTATTGATGAGTATTAGAAATAAAATGACAGTCTGATCGTAGACAGTTTATTACTGAGTTCAGATATAACAGTTGACATGACAGATGCGGTTTTATACATTACAGGTATACATAAGTAAATAATTCTCCAAACATCAAAACACCGTCAATCAACATACTCCTTCGGGAATGTAATCAGAAGATATCAATATTAACCTTTGAACTTCACATTTCTTCTTAAATATATATAACACTCTAGATCAATTAAAGATTACACTTCTCTGCACAAAATGCGTGGGTGAGGTAAAACTTTTAATTACACACAACAGCTACAAGATTTAATTAATAACCGAATGAACCCACGCAACGAAATTACGATTTTGATCCTGAAAAAAGAATTATTAAACTGGCTGGAAACAAGTTCATAAACACGTATTTGGGAAGATTATTACAAAAACATAACGACCTGTCACTGTCACTGTCACTGGTACGATATTAAATGTCACTCAATTATGATATTGTGTAATTAGAAAGACGTTATAAATTCCCGTTAATTCACACATTCATTCACCAAAACATTCCCAGCGTTCGCTGTTAGACGGTTTATAGGAAGACAAAAAAGAGCGTACACACAGTTTTATTGTCTAAAATTAAAACACAGCAGACGAAACACGACAGACGCAACTAACAAAACACGAAACGGACGGACGGACGCGTGGAATGCCTCGCTCCCTGTAAACGTAATAAATGTGTACGTTTAACAAAGCGTTTTAAATGCAGCCGCGTGTCGCTTTATTATTTCGAACGCTGCTCATGTCGATATTCGTTTGTGAACGAGATATTAAAACGTTCCATTTTCAAACTCGTGTATTTTTTACTATTGTATAGCAAGCTTGCGTTTGGCCACGTTTGTTTTGGACAGCCCCATGTTGTACTCGTATATATCGGCTGTATTACCGATATCTATCAGCTGATATTTTGATAATCTGTTATAAATATCTAATTATGTTTGATAACTTAGCTGCTAGAGACTGCAAGGTGGAAAAGTTGTGGTTTTATTAAAAAAAAATTACTGTCACCCTTTGGTTGCGTTCGCGCCAAATTTAATTCATTATAAAAACGTACAACTTAGCAGCTTACAGCGCCTACGCTAGTGCCTCAATTATAAGCTCGCTACAAAAAATGATCGATTAATCTAAGTATTTGAACGTCAATCAAAGCGTTATCTAAATTAAAACAAATTAGCTGGAAACCACACAATCAATCAGTCCGCGACCTGTTTTATTATGCTTATATATTTTGAAGCTAAATTTACATCTACGACTTACATTTTACTGTTATTTTACGGCTTCCTACTCTATGGTCGAGATTTAATTAACGACATAGACAGTAAATGCAGTGCGTTGCTTTTAGAATTAAAGAGATGGCTGACTGACATGAGGCTTTTAATATTAGATAGTAGTGTAACGAATTCTATCTCTAGATTTCAAATTACATCAGTTCTGGCGAATTTTTTTAAGCTTCTCCTTGTTCTAATGTTGGCCCGGCGATAGTGATATTTCATTTAAAAGTAGTAAATGACGATCATTCCATGATTGATTAAAAGTTTATTGACAAACTCTTCACTAATATCAGTATAATGTTTTTTTTGGTAATAAAACATTACATTATAATACTGCTTATGTTTTTGTATATGCTCTGTGCAGATGCGCAAGTTTTTTTAAAGCATCTAGCAATTTTATCGCTTCATTCTCCTAATAGCTTACAAATAAAAAGTAAATGACAAAAACAAAACTATACAGAAACCAAACGCTCAAATCCATCACTCTTCACGTTGTTTGATTTTATTAGCTGTTGATCATTTGAATTATAGCTCTATTTGATCTGTGGAGAGGCTCTTGATCACTCCATTAATTAGCTTCATCTCAGTTTCACCGCCATAAATGTATACCGTTATGTAGGATGATTCTCGATGTAGAATTGGATTTTGTGGAAAGCTTCATTTGGCATTCACACTGTAAAAGCAATCAGTCGTTCATTTTGCTTTGTCATTGTCTAATCACCATATCAACTTCTACATTAATTATGGGAAGGAATTACGAAATGTGTGATAATTTATTTTATTTACAACACATTGACACACATATTAACGAAAAAAACAATGCATAACGTATGTAACTATATACATATTTGGAAATAGGTTAACGGTGCGACAGCCATTGTTTTTTCCAATTTTTAGTACATATTTTAATTAACATAAAAGGTACAGATAATACAAAGTTCTGTCAGCGATTACGTATATATAGGTAGTAAAATACATATAAGGAGCTGCCGTTTTTATTGTATTTTCTCTTGGCTAAACAGACTGAACTTGTTTTTCTATTGTATACGCTAAGAAACAGGCAAATTACTTGATGGTTAGTGACCACTGTCGTGTATCCTACTCTGTATCAATTACGAGTGCCATTTCAACCGAGGAACGAATGGTATAACCATTTGACAGCGAAACCATTCACTCGATGACTGTAAGCCCGTTTGAAGGAAACAGCGATCTGAAAATAGCCGAGAGTATACATTCGTAAGTTTCAAATTATTCACAAATGGATTTGATACTATGATTGATGTAGAGAATAATATTTTCGATTTGAACTTGGAAGGAATATTGATAGCGTAAAATGAAAAGAAGATTAAAAAACAAAGGGATAACTGTAGTTGTTTACTGTTTGTTTATAAGAACGCTAAGTAGTGTCGACGGATTCTGATAAATGCCTATTCTTGGCAGTTGACATCTGTGCTTCGGCTGTGTGACTTGAATGAACTAAATGACCGAATGACCGCTGTGACATACCGAAGTTTTATGTTACTCTGTGACTAACTTCAAGTGATGATTCTAGTTTTCTATTAGCTTTTCAAATTAATTAAAGTAGAATGGCAAATAAATACATACTTCAATTAATTTCATTATTTTTGCTGACTTTGTTTTTGAAGCGGCTTTTGTATGGAAACATTTTTGTAGGAAATTATCTCACGGTACATAAACATACCTTAAATGGCATTTAGATAATTTTGAACACAAGATTTCATATCTAAATCATATCTTTTAATGATCAAAACCGTTAGTTCCATAAACGAAACACTGGCAGTCTAAGTACGCGTTATATCAACCTGATTCCAAATTTGAATGCACGGAATATTTCATTCCAACCGAAAAAGGAATACAACGGACAGCGTGCTCATTCTACAGAGTTAATAACAAATAGAGTTAACTTATGTCATTAATAATGCCAATGATATTCCCGTTATATATCAGCGTGTAACACATTTTTATATTCGTAGTCCTTGCAGCATACGCTTATAAAATATAAGTAAACCCAGTAAAATTCGAGTCAAATTAAATTTCGTTTATATAGATTTCTATTCTTGTGGTGTAAGAGCTATTGGAAGTTTATTGAACATATTTCGAATATCATATGTATTTAATGTAACAATTTTTATTAGATTTTTCTGAAAGCTGGTAAACAAAAGTACATTATTGTAATTAGGTTTTGACATCTCAAGCTCATCAAAAAACAATTCATAAGCATTACAAAGGATAAATTCTAGTAAATATATGGTTTTAAGCCGTTTCTATTAAATCTAAAGACAACAGAACACCCACGGCGTGTTACCTTCGTCTACAAAACGATAAGCGTTGGATTACAAAACATTTTCACTCTAGTACCTCGAAAAAAAAACATAAATAAATTGAATCTTACCACCAAATTACCCGGTGTCGAGTTTAAAAAAGAAAAGTGTTTGTCTATGGCGCGGCCGTCTAATTAGATAGAAAAATGGTTCCAAATTCGAATTCATTAATGGATACAAATATATGAATGTAGCATTGAGTGATTCGTTAAATACATTTTCATGTTGGCTTCCGAAGTAATGTTTTCTTTTCTCCTTTTTTAAGATTTTTTACTTCAGATTTCAATATAACTTGCCTGTTCCACTCTTCTAGTCAACCACATGACTGATTTAAATAATGTTTATTTAATGGTTTCGAAAACGTACTAAAACCTATTACCTCAATTTTTAATAAATTCAGTTTTTTTTATTACTTCTTTTCGCAGCGACAAATGTATGATAAATTAGAATTTTCTTAATACAAAAACGTTCTCAGAAAATCATTTACTGAGTATAGCTGTACTGTATACTTACGTGAAATTCAAAATGGCGCCCAAACAATGTGAGGGATTGCGCGGTAACAATTACCGAATACTGCGCCCATATTGTTTTAGTCAGCGGGTTATTAACCTGAGTGATGCGTTCCATCGCTTACCAGTAGCTGGCAAGCTACAATGTAAACTAGGAATAGAAACTAACCATTTCGTTTGTGACGTAGCATAACGTAACCATTGATCTACTACCAACCTTATTTGAAGTTCCCGCCATTACGCACTGGTTGAAAGAAAATATTGCAACGCTTGTAGTTCAAATGCTTGCGGTGAGACAACTCACTTAATTACCTAATGTCCAAAGTTGGGGTGAAAGGCAAATCAATAACGTAAAAACTATGGAATTAAAACATTTTTGAATGCTTTACGTTCAATTTGTTCCAACTTGACAGTGGCACAGTAATGGCGTCGATGATTTCTGTCACAAATTATATTTGGGAGCTTAAGGTTTAGTAATAAGTATAATTACAAGAAAGGTACTTATAAAGAAATTTAACAGTAATATTTTCTCATTGTATTTACGTATTACTTGAGCGTATAGCAAAGTATTTTGTATTATGATTGGCATAGGTACATTTCGATTACAGATTCTGGCGCGGTCAGTACTTGCATGGTTGACCGTTACTGGCAATTTACGGACGTTCCGTGCTTCGCTGGGCACGATAAGCAGTTCGTCAAGGTTATTATCGTTAGGTAACAGTAAATAAAACTCGTGGGCGACTTTAAAGGATTAAAAACATCCAGTCGCAACCAAATTAACAAAGTCGATATGGACTTATACAGATCTTGATAACTAGTTGCCAAAATAGGTATTTTCTGATACAAAACAGAACTTCATAAATTAAAGATATTTGTTATCTGTTTAATTGATATAATAGTGTAACAAAAACTTTGTAACCAAGTACAAATGTGTTACAAATGTTGTAGCGTGTTCAATTATTATCGATATCCCGAGAATAAACTATTTAAACTTCTAGAACGTGTTCGAGATTCTTCGACAGTTTCATTCATTGCTATTTTAGGCATATCACTAACAAAGGGGCATACACGCCAACCCCGCAAAACTTATACAGATATATTACAAACCAACATTTATTTCAAACCTTATATTTATAGCAATAAAGCTTATATTAGCGTGCACAGTTGTCAACAAATGAAAAATGAATTCATACCCAATTTCAAGTTAACGCGGCAAAAGAAGCATTACTTTAACTGTCAAATTTATAACTGCACATGAATTTAAGTCTTATTTTTTTAGCAACAAGGTTGAATCTTCTATGTGTCAAATCGAACAGATACAAAACAAAATAGGTTGGCATTACAAATAAAGGCGGGAAACAAGATCACGTCAATCGTTCGATGTGAGGAAGCCATTTATTTTTGTCGAATCAATTAAAATAATTGATTTCACAGATGCATTCTGTTTAATTCGAAGAAACCGCAGCGTCATTGGGACAGTCTTGTGGCAAATGACTTTGGAATACAGATACCAACGATTTTTGAAGCGTGTCCATTTGTGGGGTTTCCTATTAAATATACAGATTATATAAAGTCCGTTATATAGTTTAAATTTAATACGGCTTTATAATTAAAATATGAATAATAAAATTCTCGAACGCAAATTATTAAAATAGTTAAAACTAATACCTACATTATCACGCATAATTTAAATTTGTCCTTGAAACAGATAAGTACCTAGTTAAAAGAGAGGAAAAACAATCAATTATTTATTTAACTAGAATTTTTTCCTGTTTCGTTTTTTTTTATTAATCCAAGAACTTACGCAACCTGCCAGCGACACCGTGATTATACCGCAAAACAACCATGCGGCATGGCTTTTGAATTTTAATCAGCCAATCATTTTATTATTCATAGAGATATCTGCTAATCATATATATGAGTAACTCGCTTCACACCTCCGAGAGATTGCTATCTATTAATATTTGAATATCATTAGCTGTGTTACTTGGTCTGTGGACTATTGGGTAACAGGGCGAGCATATTTTAATCTTCTTTCTATCCTTTTATTGTTCCACTGCTGGACACGGTTCTTCTCTCATATTGAGAGTATTCTAAGCCATAGTCTACCACGCTGGCCACGTGCGGCTGGTTTCACACATCTTCGAAACAGTATAAATATAACGTACTCTAGCTGTGCTGACTTCCTCACGTTTTCCTTCACCGTTATAACGAATATTATAATTTTTAAGTTATAAAACGCACATAACATATCAAAGGATTTGAAACCATTCCCGGAGAGGGCGAATGAATTTTAAGCTATTTGACTGTCACAGCTTTTTTAAATAAAATTCCTAGTTTCTCTGGAGCTCATGTTATACTGGTCGCCATACGTAGTACAAGTATAGAATATTGATGGTT
>DWEM01003918.1:0-10190 GCA_018245935.1 Agara belti belti | reverse complement strand
ACGATTACCTACATGTTTTCGTCTCGCGTCAAGTGACAGCCGTGGAAGACTAATTACAAACAACGTGCCTCTGTCTTCAGTCCGAGATGCGATCTCTCCGCACAAGGAAGCGTTGAGAGATGTATCGAGGTGCGCTGCGGTCGTTCACCCCTGCGGCAGCCATCTTATCGACAACTTGCCCTTTAAACTGTACATCCGGCTAGTGCAGGGATGTCGTGCTCGTGTCATGATAGTATTATTTATAACTCACAGTACGCGAGGATTTTAAGAAAACGTTTTATTTTCGTATGCCAAAAACAATTGAACGTCGATGACGATCACCATGACCATAAAAGAAAATCTTAAGGGCCCTGTACTGGGCGAAATCCCTAGCCTCCGTCTATCCCTGTGAAATATAAAGAACTCTATGTATGTATCGTAATACATTAAAGCGAGCTAGAGAATGACATACTATTTCATGTATAACGCAGATATCATATAAGTCAGTTTATCGGGGACCCTGACTCAGAAGTGATTGAATCAAATCTCGGCTGCTCCATTTTAATGAAAAGATTGCGAAATGTTGAAAATTTCCCTAAAGCCTTCAATCATTCAAATTTTTTATGGACATTCCGCCGAGCCACTTTCGGAAGCTCCCTATAACGCTTAATTCTAAAGTGGTAAGAGAGACTGCAGAAGTGCTGCAAATTCTACCATTTCCACTCTTCCGACGACCGATACTCGGACCTCTCATTTCCACGGAAAAGTGTTACAGTTCGTTAAGGACGCAATAACGGTATGACGTGTGCATAAAATATTTTTTGACCTCGCGGGCCAATTCATGGGTCACGGCTAGTCAAATATGTATAAGTGTTGGCTTACGTTGTTAAGTTTAAAAATTTAACCTATTCGCCGTAGGTACGAACAAAACGATCCCCATCGCGACACGGGAACGACACTCCATTGGCCGTTGACTGCGTGGTGATTCCATACTCTTGGTATTTACGTCGGCCGCGGCCGTCAACCGCGCGTCACTCCCGGCGCATGCCGGAACTACTGCGGACGTACACGGCGACTACTAATTTAGCATGCAAGCTGCGCTTTGTATGCACTTATGCATACTTCTAATGCACGTTTGTGTTTTTAAAATCATTAGCAACATTGTTTAAATGGTGTTTGTGATTAAAATGTAGATAACCGAGTAGTGTAATTGTGCGGCAATGTAACTACGGCGCTTTACGGTACATGGAACGTTTTGTACTCTGCTGTTTATTGTTTATTTATTTATTACAACCAGTGTACCGATCTGTTTATATTTATAAAGTAACGTCGAGGGAATTTTTGATCACTTATTTATTATCCAATCACTTCTTGAAACCTGATACGTTCCTTTTACATTCAACTCTCTTTGATTTGATCTATGCGGTGGAGCCGAGAAAGTGTTGGTCTCCCGGTACCTATCTACGTCCGTCCGTCGCGTAGCTGCAAGTCGCCGTCCGCCGCGTGGCGGCCCCGAGCCTGCTATTGACCTACCGATATTACACTCGTATCCGCTACGTAGAAACGCTTCTTTATGATAAAATGTCACTTCCTATTACCGAGGAACACTTCCTGCGTGAAGGAAAAGTGTCCTCAAAAATGTACACTTCGATGATCTTTGAGCCTTTGGCCGACGTGGCCGACCGCGGTCTCAACCCTTTACCGAGCGAGCGGAAACAGACGTCCAACAGCGGAACAACGAGAGGGTCGATGATGCATCGTTGCAGCTTAAGACACAAATGGCAATAAATATTCAGATGGCGTTCAATCCTGCAATAAATCTTAATTCTCCCACGCTACGTTCCGGGCGATGGCAGTTATGAGACTTTCATATGGCACTCGAGCGGGACGCGATTTCGACCGAGACGGGGCGAGTGCGCGGAGACGAGGGTCGGCGGCATCGCGAGCGTCCCCCGAGACTGATTAATGAGATCGCCGACGGAACGGCGCTTGACGTTCACACTCCGACACACTCGCACATCGCACACTTTATGACTTTCAATAACATCACCGTTCTTCATGTTTTTCTTCAGCCTTCAGTCTATAAAGTCTTTAAAATTTTCGAACCGGTTTAAAAACCTCTATGTCTTTATTCCTCGCTTCTCGCTCTAGTGACTAGAGAATCTGTCCGGCGATTCGGAGTTCGCGGGTTCGATTCCCGACTAAGATAAACATTCGTGTGATGAACATGCTCGGTTGGAGTAAAAAACTCTATTTAAGTTATATACATAAGTAGTATGTTGTATGTTAAATATGTTAATCGGCCGTCCTGCGCCAGTACCGTGTAACACAGGCGATTAATTCCTAATTTCGAATCAGATAGCCGTGTGTGAAATAGTTCTAATTCTAGTGGCTGCAGTGGATTTCGCATCTAATGACCTACTCTCCTACTGATGATGGCAATAAGAGCCGTAGCCAAACCTAATCGGTGTATGTCGATCTGCCTATTCATAGATTTGTTACACAATAGTGTCCACGCCTGTACTGTATATGTATTCGCAGGCCTCCCGCGAGCGTAGAAGAGACGGGGCCCGGCAGCGAGACGCAAAAAATTGTTGCAAACAATTATTCAACCGACGGCTACTCTGCGTTTGTTTAATACCTGTATCGTGTAGCCCTTACATTAACGCTGGAAATAGCTACGCAGTAAATAAAACGTACGAGGTAACGTAATAAAATTATAATATTAACGTACTCTGTTAGGAGTGAAATCGATGAGGTGTTCTCGCCGCGCGGTAACGCGATACCCTCGACCTTCAAACGTAAACACGCTGGGAGCCTTCTTCGGCCAAAGCGTAGATAATAAGTGAATTCAGTGGAATGTCAATTATCCTTTGATTCTAAATAAAGATTTTCTGCCACATGCAGGACATTTCCAGGAAGGCCTTCTCGTTGCGCACGACTCGGTCTGTCCGGTCGCGAGTGACTTAAATTTATAAGCCTCAAAATTACGTATCATTATGTCATCGTGTTTATCTATATCTATGTACATATGATACGTATTTTTATTATCTTTATCGTGTAAAATATTTATTGCCGTACCACACGATTTCTAAACATTTTGATAGAATGTGTCCGTAACGCCGTCTTTCGTACGGAGAAGTATAAATATATTTTAAAAGACTTCGCTGACTGCAATATTGTTCTGGCTAACCCTCACCGTAAAGACATAAACCTATCGTCCCGATCGGTTGTCAGTCCTTCGAACGATCACCGTATACTCGTTGTCTACTCGATTACTCCGATCGTCTGTGCGTGATGCGGCTACCCCGTAACCTCTCCTCGAACCGGAATCATCCATCGGGGCTATCCGCCCGCTGCATTATAAATGGCTAGCCGGCCGCTCGGCCGACACGCCGCGCCGCGAGTGTTTCCACACCTGCCTCCGGAGCCACGGTTCGTCTCATCGCGCCTTGTTAACTAATATAACATGCCTATTTTGCACTGCAAAATGAATACATGCAGCTATTTTTGATCGTTTATGTGTGTGCTTTCTGATGTGAGCCGTCTGGGAGAACGCCTACTTAATCTTATTCGTACTGTTCGTTTCGGGAGAGTACCACGCCCGGCAGCGGGACCTATTACCGGTTACGGCCGCACTTGTACGTAATTTAAGCATTAAAGATTAAATTAAAACGAGTACGACGATGAATATACCGATATTAAGTTTTAAAACAAACGGTAAGCGAGCCGGTTCGCGAGCATCTCTCGTGCGCTCCCAGCAAACTTTCCCATTCAAAGTATATTCCGCCTGCGCTGAACTCGCGGTCGAAAGCTCAACAACACTGAGAAAAGCATTATTCAATTTGTCGGTAGTTTGCACTCTGCCGAGCGTCAGTGAAACGATAGAAATGAATTATAATAGAACACCGTAAGTACACTAGTTACTGACCACCACTATTGCCATTCATAATTAGTCGCCAACATTATATTTACCAATGAACTAGAATAGCTCCAGTATTGTCGCCGCGACCGTAATGCGCGGCCCGGCCTCGTCGCGGTCGGCGGAACGAGATGAACTCATCAAGTAGAGCTTCACGTGGGCCTGAAACTACTCGAACTATCTTTAAAATGTGTACTCGTGGACCTGAGCCGTTTAGATTGTAAGCATCAATAACTGTAACCACGTCGCGTACTACCGCAGCTGGCTATTGAATATTTAGTTGACATCGGTAGACACATGTCAATTGATGTACCTTTTCTAGCAAATAAACATTAAGAGGTGATTTAAATCAGCAATTTTCCAATTACTTATGTTGGAATTGCAGATTTAACATTACATAGAGGATCGCTCGCACGTAAATGCCAATGAGCAAAACAATATAATTTTCTGCAGTTATAAGCGCGTGGATACATTATCGCGGAGTCGGTTCTCAGGGGGAGCAATATACCTAAGAGTGTCCCCGTCGATACAACACTCCCGTTTAAAAATGAACTGCAACACCTGCGGGAGGCGGTGACCCGGTAACATTAGGAGATCGCGCAGCTGTTTAACAGTTCTACCTATAACCGTGGATACCTCTGAGAACATTATGCCGCGATATCTGCTAACCGCTCTCCGACCAAAACAACTACGGGAGAGCCGCAGTCGAGGCTCGTCCCGGAACTGCCGGCGGTCCGCCGTTGCTCCGCGATGGCACCGAAGGAATAACAACAGATCGCTCTGTTCGTTAGTATGTTTGTCGGCCATTACTGCGATATTGGCGTTACGCTAACGATTACTAATGCGCATGCGATCGAGTTACCGCATAAGCATAATGAACGTCGTAAATAGGGATCGCTGCACTCGGCTCCGGCACTCGCATGATAATTATGGTAAATATATTTTCTTGCTCGACAAACAATGGCCGCACGTAAACGCATGTATTCTAATATTATTTACATAAATCTTTGATTGTGTAAAGTTTATTGTAAGCTGCCGACAACGAAACGACAGCTCAATGGGCTCGATCTCCCGCTGACAACCAAACAACGGCCGAATGGGAGACAAACCGTTGAGTGCATTGTGATCGTGACGTCATCGCATGTCGCTCAAAACGTGTTGTGCCAATCCATACTAATGTAATAAATGCGAAAGTAACTCTGTCCGTCCGTCTGTCTGTCTGTGACGTCATGACAGCCAAACCGCTGAACCGATTGTGATGAAATTTCATACAGACGTTTTAGTTTTACCAGGAACTTCAATGTTTTACGAAAAGGTCGCCGAAAATGAGCTTCCTGGACGCTTACATGGCGTGCGCTGACTTAACCTTACGAGATACATACTCGTAAAAACAATGTTCCACAAAAATATTGTCCACAAAAAACCTATAAAAAAGTGCGCGATGGTATATGTTTATCTCTTAAGATTGAGCGACAGTAACTATTTTAATATTTTTAAATTAATTAATTGTCTCCACAATTGTGGAGCAATATTTAGGCTACTTTTTATCCTGGAATTCCTGCGGGATCGTTATTGACGCGGGAAAAACTTTGTGACACACTGAATTGGATGCGGGCGGAGCCGCGGGCAAAGTTAGTATTTTTATGTACTTAAATATCGTTTTTGTTTCAATCAGCTAAACTGGCTCAACGCACACAACGATCGGATCAGACACATCGTAGGGCCCGAGCTCAACGACCAGGGCCTCACCGACGTTTACTACTGGATGATGAACAAGACCAAAATCATCGAACTGCCTTCAAAGCTGAGAAAAAACACCAACTCCGCCTCCCGCACATACGTATTACAATTCGTCACTGTCACATTGGTGGCAATGTGCGCTATACATAATGTTATAATACTCTAAACCGAGATGTTCAATTGTTATTTAGAAATTTATTAGGATTTCTTCGTCTGTTATATAAACAGTCCTCGTTGTGTCGTAGAGGGTTTTTCATGTTTTGTTTCTAACTATTTCTAAGTATGATAAATAACTGGATGTACACGTAGAAAGCAATTTGTAGCAATCACTATTGCGCTAGATAATTACTATAGTCATGTTCTTCTTTTCTGTTGTACATGATTTTCTATTAAAAAAATTATGGAGAAATATGCTTTTCTTATGGCAGGGCTTCAATGAATGAATTTAAATACTTATTTCTCATTAAAAATGCAAATCTAACGCGATTAATAGTTTTATGTGTTCTTTTTTTAAATACATATACTTAAATGGTATGGCGTGGGAATTACTTATGTAGTATTTTTTTTAATTAATGTTAGACATTACTGTTAATACGAAAAGTAATAAATTATTATGTTTTCTTATATTTTGTGGAGCAGTTCCATATGATATATATCGCTTACTATAATATGTATTAGTATTGCCGCGTTATAGTTATTATACATATATTTCAAATTTATATGCCCCAAAAGGTGCCTAATATCGAGAATAGTAAAAACGTGATTACGTAGTAGTATTAAATTGGTAGTAGCAGTAGCAGTAGCGGTAGTAGTAGTAATAGTAGTAGCAGTAGATATTAAAAGCAAAGTATAACATAACGTTGATCTTTTTGAATCGTTTTATTAAAACCTACATCATATACTAGAGTCATTAGAAGCTATTAAAATAGAAATAATACGAAACTACATATTTACGTTTCTTAACATTTTTAAGAAATTATCTTACTATAAAAGAAATTATAACTAGTTAAGTATAACCATTTTCCCAACAAAAACTGAAAAATAAATGTTAGGGGCTTACATGAAAAAAAATAACGGCTTGTTGTATTTATTGTATCCTGTTATTTATAATGATTAAATTGTATTTATAAGAAATGGAGCGTTACACCGTGTGCCTTATTAAAGTAGAGTTTTATAATCGTTATTATAACAAATTATTATAACGACTAGACTTATATGACTATAACATAATCTAGCAAAGTAGTGGCTTGTAGCGAGCGCTTCGGTTTACGTGTTACTTACGCAATAATAGTCATTTAACAAGACGAAGAACATTATACTTATAAGACGCGTAGAAAATAAATGTTTACAATTAAATCGATGATTTTTTTAAAATCGTAATTGTCTATGGTCTAGTGATTACGTCTGTAATGTCACTTTCATTTAAATGGCTTAAGATATACATACAACCTGAATAGCATATGTATGTGTTATTTTGTATTTAATGACAATGGAAGCAACGTAGCTAGCTCGCGTGTTAGACGCTATTCTGTATTTGAAAATTTCTAGTTGGCAATCTTCCGCAAACAAGGACAGGCAAAAACGACAGGCAGACTATTCGTCCTGGTGAATGCAGTATTTTTTCGACACGGATATTTGTCTGTTGTAAGTCTTCGCCGCCGGGGAATCACTGACGCGTCCGGGTCATAAATGTATTGTTTTTTTTTTCAATCATTAATCTAACAAACAAGCAGACGTGGCCTGATGGTAAGTGGTCACCCTCGCCTATCGATATGCTAAAATTACCATAAAGCATACTATATTGATATTAAAAGAACGTGTAGGTTAACCAACTATCACAAATTTCACCTCTTGTAACAGAGAGAAATACAGACAGCAGACTGCAATATTTTATAGAAACATCCTAGAGGCGTTCGTTATTTATTCAATAATAAAAATTTGTTGTACTGATTATATCTATATACGAATTTTATCATTTTTAAACTATGCGGTTTTCTTAGCAGTCCAAATGCTTTTAAATATACCGTCTAATCACCGCCTGTCACGTTACCACATATCACGATGTATTTAAGTGTGCAATAAATAAAAAACATTGATGTATTTCTTAGTTTTATTTACATTGGTCCGTATTAGCATCGACACGTAGGTACAAATATTGCGTCTTATCAAACTATCGATGTGAAGGTGAATGCTTCATTTCCGGTGTCAATAGGACTGCTTTATTTAAATTTCACTCAAACCTAATCCAATAATTCATATGTACTGTCTCTTAGTACGTTTTTCCTTAAAAATTGTTTCCCAACGTCTACTTCTGAGTGCCACATGTGTTACAGTATTGAAATATCGTTTACACGAGGATATTTAAATCGAAATAAAACATCACCTTTACATCTTATATGAACATAGTATTTTTTTTTTAATGGCACAAGTAAAAAAATATGTTCTAAAACCGGTTTAAACCAGTGTGCTCCCTACATTGCATCTACAGAAGCAATGCGTGCCTAGTTATAACGAAAAAATATTTGGATAAAATAATACATATAACCTCTAATGTCTCCGTACAAAACGCTGCTATTGTGAACAATCGAAAACTAATACATATTAGTAAAAACATGATTAATGTCAACAAAAACTCCGATCAAACCAAAGGTGGGAAAATATGTCACCTAAAGATTTCGTAATGTACGTACACTTCGAGCGTAGACAGAGAAACGCTTATGCGCGTGTCTATTCGCGCGAGCGGGACACTAAATTCGTAGCAGCGTTCCGACTTTACAAAATGGCGGGAAAGAAGATTAACAATAAATATTGATCGACGAAATAAATTACTGATCTACGAGAACTGATCCCGGGGACATATTTTCCCGTTTTGGTTTCGTTAACAAACCAACAAAAACCCCAACAACAGTGAAGACTATACACAGTCGAACGACATCAAGTACGCCTTGCGATATGTGGAGAATATAAATTGATTACTTACATTAATTTAATATATTACACAACAAAATACTTTTCATGCGTGCATTTATAATTCTAACGCACAATATTAAGCGTAGCGACAAAAGCGCCTGTTTTTTGAAAAAATAACTTGCCCTTTGCATTTCGTCAATCTACGCAAGTTGTATATGGATTGGATTCTAATTATATCGACTTGTTTAAAGACAAGTATATTGACAAATTTCAATGTATTTTGACTTGACTAATGACAAATATATTGACAAATTTCTGATTTGTTTCACAGTATAGCCCGCACTGATGTAACCAAATACATAA
Source organism: Agara belti belti (assembly GCA_018245935.1). NCBI lineage: Eukaryota > Metazoa > Arthropoda > Insecta > Lepidoptera > Hesperiidae > Agara > Agara belti. The sequence goes on along the minus strand of DWEM01003918.1, from coordinate 1,276 downwards.
CGAACATTATTCAACAATAAATACACCAGTCTAGGTTATGGATATGACTCTATATACAAAAAACATAAATAAATTTGAATCAAACGATGTAGAATTACATGTAAAGCTTCAGTCTTAAGGCTATGCCTCCGTTATCACACGTATTCACGTACAAATATTATGCGTTAGTCATCAGACAACCGGCGCTTAGAATTAAGAACAAACATTTTTTTAAACTTTTAACACCGCATAATATCATAAAGCTCTCTTAAATAATAATAATTATTATAGATCTCTTTAGGAGATAAGCAGTACCTAAGTACAAAATTTAATATGTTTGTTTCTGTAAAATTTCCAGTGTACTTAAACTGTTAAATAAATAAATAAATAAATAATAACAACTCATATATGAAAGAGATCTCCCTAATTCTGATTTCCAACAAATTTCAAACAATTTCGAGCGCATTTTTAAATTTAAATCAATGTATTCACTTGTTGCTCTCGAAGTGGATCGTCCATTGTTATGTCACAATTCATAAAAAAAACATGGCCGCTCTAAACTCTTGACACTTCCTGCTGCGATAAATATTGCAAATGCCCATACAGACAGCTATCTAGTAATTGTGTGACGTAATTAATGGAAGACGCCCACACGCTCAATTTAAAACCCACTCACATAATACTTGATAATATATAATATTCAGACCGATCGTCTTTAAAGATTAAAGCGAATAATACATTGTTAAAATCAACGAGACTCCATTAGATTCGAATGTATTTTTGAAAAGGTGTCCAAACAAAAGACTTCATATAAAAATAAGCTTTCTACGCCTATAACAGTGTAGTATAATATTTAATTTACTTAAAGATTCCTAAAACATTTTCTGTTCATGAACACAAGTTATATCATTATTATTATAATACGTATTATTTATGATGTTACACAATTGTTTTGAACAATTGGGGTTGCCCTTGGTGGCGGGAACTCGCAACAAAGTGCACTAAAGCGAATAACGAGCCAGTCAGAGAATACTTCACATATCACATCGACTCCGTTGCTCGCGTCCGCAACAAAGCGAGGGCGGGGGTTACGTTTAGTTGCGAGGCATTTAATCTGAACACTGAAGCGGTGATAGCCTAGGTTTGAATCCAACCTCCCACTCCGGGGGGTCTCGGTTCGATCCTGGCACGCACCCCCGATGTATCACGTGCGTTTTATGAGTAACATTTAAATATCACTCGCTATAACGGTGAAGGAAAACATCGTGAGGAAACCTGCACACCTTAGAGATGTTAT
>DWEM01003917.1:0-10190 GCA_018245935.1 Agara belti belti | reverse complement strand
ATAATCTAGATACGCGGCAGCATGTTAGGCCAATATCTAGCTAAAAGAATGGCAATTACATTATATATATGTCGCCGCAAAATCATTTATTATTCGCCAGAACATGATTGGATAGTGATAAATAAATAATTCAAGTACTTTAAGTTTACATTAAATATAAAGTAAATATTTTCATCAAAATGGCGATATTTCCTGAAAAAGAAAATGTCGTCCTAGTATCACTTTTTTCAGAACGAGCTTTGTATTAAGAAAGTTTTCAATTGTTACATTGTTTACAGTGTCTTTTTGTAACAACTTGCTAGTAATAATTAATGGATCTTAAAATGCGTCGAGGAGCTTGTTAGCTGTAAGATACTGTGAGTATCTATCTACCTACTATTGTCTCTCATTTGTAAATTCAGGGTTTCGTAACAAAAAAGACAAGGTTTTATAACAATAAATATATTTGCAAATACAGCATATTAGAGACACAGATGACACTATAATTTTACAGTAACTATATATATCTTAATATATATATTTCTTGTGTGCGCGTGTATGTCATTGAACTCCTCCTAAACGACTGGACCGATTTTGATGAAATATTTTGTGTGTGTTCAAGGGGACTCGAGAATGGTTTGGATTCACAATTTGGTCCACTGGAATATGTTTTTTTAATTATTTTTTAAGTAGTTGTTGATTTTAGAATGTTTTACATTGGTTCCGACAGACTGCGCTACCATCGCAGAGTCAAATATCAATTAGCTGTCAAACATAATATGACGTACGTCCCGTCAAATACGATTGAAATCGGTTTAGATTGGTGTAACTAAACTATTTATTTATTGTGGGGCTGTACGAAGTTCGCCGGGACAGCTTGTATTAGTATAGATGTGTGTTGGATGTGGTGTAGAGTAGGCGAATGTGGTTCGAATATTCGACGCTTAGATAGCGTGTCTTTACCGTAAGTACAGCCATTTCACTGCACTGTCGTATCCCGTACACGACGAACTATGTAAATTCTGGCGAGTGACCGTAAAGTTAGGTGTGGCCTTATAACGAAAATGTTTGCACTAGAACATCGCCGGTGCGTGCATAGCATGTTTGGCTTGAACTGACATAATATTTTACACACAATTTACGAACGGCGTTGTGAGATTCAACAGTGCAGCTAATTTCCATTACGCGCAACGAATCAGAGGCTTCATTAAACTTTTGCTTAATCCATTGACTTTAGTATAATACAAAAAAGAGTTTAAAAAATATATTTTTTTCATTTTCATTCGTTTAAACATCCAAAAGATTCATCAATTTAAAGAATATGTTTCTGTAAATTACACTATAATTTAAAGTTCATAAGTGAAGTATAACAGATCGTGCACAATTAAACTACTTAAACATTTCAGTTTACGTAACACAGAAGCGAAACGTGCTTGTAAATTGAATCGAAATTGAGTACAAACACGTTCGAACAAGTTAAAGCCGAAACAAAAGCTCCAGAAAATTTCTAATCAAGCAACAGAAGGATATGCATGCTATGTAATGTGTCCTAATATAAACACTTTTTGTTGTTACACTATAATTATAATTACTATACTGTTATGTTATAATTACTATTACACTATAATTATAATTACTATACTGTTATAAGTACAAGTGTATCGGCTAGCTAAAATAACGATTGCTTATATAACTTCGTGTATTTTCCACATAACATAACATGTTATTCTATGGTCTATACGTCTACGACAAGGCTGTCTAATTTGTTCTAGGGGTGGGGTATAATTTCGTTTCCATGTCAGCCGGCGGGCTACCTTGTGTTCGTTTATGTAAGTACATGGCTCCGGTATTCACAGCGGCATAGCGCTGGTGGCTTTAGTCATCGAGTCCATTTTAATCCTTCTGGCAGTACGGATAACACGAGATCAGCCGCGTGGCAAATTTTTATGCGTTAGTGGACCTCTGTTTGGCTGGCGGGCCTAAGATTGGACAACGTTGGTGTCCTGAAAGCTTGTTTGTAGTCAGAATGGGACCTTAGACCGCGAAGGACAAGGTCGCGAATAGTGGCAAAATTGACTGTCAGGATTTGCCACCGAATTGATACAGATGAATATTCTGAGACAAGTTTTATTGTATTTTACTTTGAGTCTACCAAAAATAGGACGTATTTCCAAAGAAAATGCGATCAGCGTACAGAATATGCGGTATTTTTAGTTCCTGTGGTAAACGTATTATTTATTTTGTAGGGCAAAAGTACGCAGCGGACCGCCCTCGTCTTCACAGTTTCTAAGTAATTCGTACTTTCGAAGCTTATTTTACGAGTAATTATTGACAGCAGCTCATTTCGATCAGGCCAATCATTAAATATTCATACTTTGCAATAGTTTCATTAATGCATTATAATTTACTCTTCACTATCTATGATAGCGATCGGTCAATTTACGTATCTTGTGCGAACGTACTATTATAATTATATTAAATCACGATCAACTTAACCTAAGTGTAGAGAAGATTTAATGGTATGGAGAAGTTTTATTGCTTTGGTGGTAATTAATATTTTATTACCGACTAACAAGTAGCCTCACCGTTACTCGTTATAGACAACTGACATTAAGAGACGGATTCGGCATTACTGACACGATTGAATCATAGCAATTCCAATTTAGTATCCATACTACACAAGGTCCGTCTGCTCCAGATGCCAATTAACTTGAGGATGAAGTTGCCGGTTTAATATTAACTAACGGAATGAATCTTAAAGTATGGCTATGAGAAAACTAATATGAAATATATCGATGTAGTTTTAGACACAGGACGTGCATTCATACGTCGTGATTAATACGCCATTTTAATCAAAAAAATAACTGGACTTCACATTTAAACATTCAAAATCAAATTATTGAGGCCTTCCTCTACGCCCTACAGAATCCTTACGTTGAAAAGTTTAGTAGCTATGCAACTAAAATCCCTTTAACTAGCATCAATTTATTTTAAACACGTTCCCAACATTAGTTCACTTGATGAGTCTAAGTATTTTATTGTCAATATGTATGTAAATTAATTATCGACACATACATACCAGACAACATAAGTTTTGTCGTCGATCTATATAGATCGTAGTAAAGGTTTGTAACGTAGTTATAGGAATTATCGTGGACTTTATTCTATCGCATTTAATAGCGTAATCTACAGATTAATCATTGGTATGTGACAATTTTTAAAGAAAGTGATTATTAATATGCCAATGATACTCGTCGGGAAGGGCCGAGAAAAAAGTACGTGTTATGACTTTTTTTTCTATTTACGTACACGAATATCCGTGTTGATGTATAGAAAAAGAGTTTCTGTTCGTACAACGAGCATCTTTACGTCGATCAGTCACAGTAAGTAATGTGGGAAACGATCGCCGGCTTTGTTCTAACGCAGCTGCGCGCGCGCATAAATCATGTCCCGAGCTGTTACCGATCTGTATCTCGTGGCTTGTCCAGATCTTAATTAATTTGTAAATTAATGTACGGGGACCGTTTCAGAGGGCCGTGTAACCTATATTGTTAATTGATAACAAGACACCCATTGAAATTATGCAGCTAAATCGTAGTGATATCATAGATAGCATGTATTGCGGAAACTGTATACAAAATTAATCAGTAAGATTATCGTGTTTATACTGAACTCAATATATGCGGGGTATTGACGGAGTGCATTACGATAATAATAATATCTACTGTTTATAATGCGTCTAATATGTATATTTCTTCGAAGTTAGTCCGTTTAATAGGTCAATATAAATATATGTAAATAAAAAAAATCAGAAATCAGCGGAGAAGATATAGATTTATAAACATACAATTAATATCAAATTAACTGTTAAATGTTACTGTATTCGATGAATAATCCAACCTGGCGTGTATGCGTCGGATTGGATGAAAGTACGTAGCTACGTTGACCGAAAATATATCACGTATTCTGCTAAATGCAATCAATTAACCGCATTATGAGTTTTAATCCATCACTACCCACGTTTCTGTCGTTTCATTATCTTTATTCCGATAGTGTTATTAATCTACATCTTATAGTTTTTGTTCGGATTTTAAATTATGAAACGTCGACTAATTTCAAAATAACAGTCACTTCCGTTTCTGTTCCGTTCCAAAATAACAGACACTGTCGTTTACGTGATATTACGTAAAAAGGCTTACATATTTGAAGAGAGTTTACGTAAATAATTAACATTGAAGGTTCTTTATACATTATGAATAATGCTTCTAAGAAACCCTTAATTATTACAATTCACACGAACAGTCCATTATTGAAGTCCTATTATAGGTTTATCTTGAAGTATCTTATACAAATATTGTCACAGGTTTTTCTTTATAGTACAACGACATGGCGATAAAAGCATTTTAAAAAGCAAACGATCCATATTACGGTAAATGGTCATAGTCACGAATAATATGTAGAAATAATTAGGGTTGTTAAAAAATATCTATGTAGGTAGTTAAAATATCCATATTTTTCAATACGAAATCCCTTCCGTGGGCTCAATGGTCGGTTATGAATGGACAGTAAGCACTCACGTCTCGTATACAATACCGCAATAAGACCGGATCTTCGCCGGTGACAGTGCCGTACCAATGCACAACCTATCATTGTGATTTGCCACTACATCTCGCGGGCCGCACCGAGAATGTTCGCTTTAGGGTTGCCGCTAAATTTTATCAATGGCCAAGTAAGAATCATAGGTTCTAGGAGCTACGCGTCCAGTTTCTTAATAAAATTAATGATACATTATAGCTGTGACTGTTTAGTTTTGGACGTGCTTTTAAATCCATTGTAGAGAAATTTACAGTATTGGGGCTATAAACATACAGGGGGTTAAGATTCTCTTTAACCACTATCTTAGAGGATCAAACTTAATCGAATAAAAAATCTTATTAGGATTTACCTACTACTTACTGAAACATCGTACTAAAAGCTTCAAAGTCTCACACGTAAAGAACTACCCCGTGTCCAACATTTGAACAAACGTTGGTGGCAATTACCACCAGTTCAATAGATTTGTCAATCTGCTTGAGCTCTTCGTGTAACGGTTAGAGATTCTGACAGCAAAACCGGAGGACGTGGGTTCGATTCCCACCCGGGCCAAACATTTGTGTGACGCACACGTTCATTTGTTCTGTGTCTGGGTGTAATAAAAATATCTATATAAGTGTTACACAGGCATCGAATAGCCCACTTTGTAATCAAATAGCGGTGTGTGCAATTGTTCCCAATTATTGAATTAAAATTAAGTTAAACACGTGCACATAGCCCACACTGCGTGTAGGAGGTCTGTTAAGGATTGCAATGCATTTTCCATCCAAATAAATACACTGTAATTCATTCGACAGCTCGCACTTACATTCGTAATCTAAGCGGCGTAACTCAGTCACAAGTCCGGTTGCAATTTTACGTGATAACTCGCCGCTATCTGTTCATTAAAACACGATCTTATCTGGGCCACCCCGAAATGGGTGATTTCACGTATACGGCGCAAAATAATGCAAGGAATAATCTAATAATGTGCCTCTAATGCACGGGCATACCGAGGCTGCCTTTTAGATGGATTTTAAAAAGCTCCCCCGATTTTCCCACGGATTCTGTGTGCCATTGTTTTAGGCAAGCCGGCCGGCGATATTATCGATAGACCGAAAACCTAAATTGGCCAATATGTATCGACAACTGTAAATGAGTCAAACAAATAGCCAGAGACCACAATGGCGTTCTGTTTTTAGTGATCGAATCAATTCGCTTGTATTATACAGCGTTTAAAATATTATTACATTGTAATAGGTGCAATTGTAATAATATTGCATATCAATAAGATTAAATTATTCAGGGCTTTAACTAATTGCACTTAGTATTTGCCTTTTATGACTAAAGTTAAATATAAACAGAATATATAAATGTTCACCATCTATTCCATTGTGGGACTTAAACGTAACTGGTGAAATTTGGGGGTGTACTACACTCCTCTGCCTACCCCTTCGGGGAATACAGGCGTGATGATGTTACTTATATAAATGTAACGTTTCACTAAACCAATATACAATAGTATAGCTTTTATACATAAATATGAACACGACAGTTTGACGAAGTACGGTACAAAGTGGGAGATAGACAATAAATTAGTAGTTAGTAGTTAATATTAGTGGAAGTACAAAGAAGACCGACAGGACTGGACTTTGAATTGTCATATCGAAGGTTCTGTAACTTAACAAAATAGTAAATTAAAGCGTTCCAAATCAAGGCAGGCAACGCACCGGTAGATCCTCCGGTGTTGCAGGTGTCTCCAGGTCTCTGTTTGCCGTGTTCTTATGCTATAAAAAAAAAACCATCCGACTCCGTCATCAGTGGAACTATCGATATGTTTATTTCGCGCTGCGAACAGCTCTACGCATTCGGCTACCGTCCGGAGCGTGACCGTTCGCGACAAACGGCGAACGTGACGTTCGCGAACGCAACACCGATATGTCGCCGATATTGACCTCACGCTATACACAAACGTGCACCGTATTGCATAAAACACAAGGACCGGTTTGGCTTAGCTATAATCGATACGGCATATACCTACCAACGTACAGCCAATCAGTCTAAAACCGACACTGTTATATAAACGGAAGGGTACAAAATGGAATGCTCGTCATTTTAACTTGCGATACACTTACGCCGAAAACGCTGACCGTTAATGTAACCTTTATAATACATGCAGTAAGGCAAAATTGTATGCAACAGTGTTGCTGATGGAATTGTAGTACGTTTTCTCGCATTGCGCTGTGTTTTGTGTTATTAGAACGGACACGCTAATAAGCTATGACAAGCTAAATTTGGTATACAACACGAAAATATTTGAATGAAACTTTAATTTTTTATTGTGTAAGGTATAATATTTTACCCTTACGAAGGATTGATGAATGTAGAAGTATGTCAGGTCTGTAAGGGTGGAGATTTTGGCATTCCACATTTTCTGCTCACCCCGTTAAGGGCCTATGTACTTATGTGATGGAATAATAATATGTTAATTTAGGTTTCAATATCAACTGCTCACCTCAGGAGACCGGGGTTCGAATCCTGATGTAATGTAATGTAATTTAATGTGCCTAGGGTCACCAGACATATTTCGGTAATGTGGGATTTTTACCCACTAAAACCCCATCAGGCGGCCTTTCTCGGCGTTCTTGCTCCTTATAAGAAGATCCTTATAGATAATTATGAATACACCTTAGACATAATTTCCCCATAACATTCTCATAGGCGTGTAACTTTTGCTATTCCGCACTTAGTCTATGTGGCAGATTATGCCCTTAAACCTCAATATTGGATGAGGAGACCTACGTCCAACAACAAAGACAAAGACGTTTATTTGCACAAATATAGGTACATATAAAGATGTGACAGGATTATTAGTTCAAGCCATATTTTCCCTCTTACGGCGTACAAAATTATATTAATAAATTTAATTAATTAATAAAAATTACACAATGAAAAGGGTTGCTGATGATTAACGATATTGATACTGATAGTTCTGTAACATTGCGTTACTGAGGCCGCACCAATACGTATTGTCCTATTAGAACAATCTATAGTAGGTTAGAACGTTTCTATAGCGATATAAGGTATATCGAAATGGAATCGCAACCGGATTCCTCTGCAGACTATTTATATCTATCCGCTTCCATCCATCACGCGATAAATCAACGCAGTTAAATCGATCTAGAGGACGATACAAATCTGATAGAACGTGTTGAGATGTGCTTAAATAATGATTGAAAGAAATAGTATTACGGCCTATAATATTACAACCGTAGGTTACGTAACTTCTGATTTAAGTGAAAATTCAGATTATAATTGTGTTACAAAATCGAATGAATTTTGATGGCAATTTAGGTTATTTCCATTTTAGAGTGCGGAACACATAAGTAACAGTAAATTATGTAACTCAGTGAAACCGTTTTTATCATTTTATACTACACCCTTTCAAGCTCTAGTAACATGCTCTCGACTATTTTCATATCTTTTGCCTTAGAAATGCTGTCAAATGGCTATACTCGTATTATGCATTGTTCGGTTACAAAGGCGCCCGTAAGGCAGGAAGCGCTCTGCACTCTCAAGGCAACTACTAACTTTGCGTGTCTGTAGTAACAACTTGGGCGCGGTTGTTGATACTTTCCAGTTGCGTTTTGAAAAAAGTCTTCCGCTATCCATGCTTAGTTACTTTTTAAAATCAAAGAGCTTCAGTTTGTTCTTTTGGCAGCAAAACATAAAACCATATACGAGAGTGCCGTCGCGAGCGCGTCCATCTATACGACTGTCCAATTAGACAATTCACTAGTTCCACATTACATCCATTACATCCACGAGCAGACAGACGTTAATAAATTGATTGGTCTTTTAGTGCTCCATCCGATTCAATGTGTTACTAGTTCGCTTTCGATCTACGTCAATTTGGAGACGAAACATATGTGTGTGCACGCGAAGGTACTCTGATGGTATTTATTTTCATATCAATGTTGCTTTAACTTTGACACTCCTTTTCGAGTTAACACTTATTATTCACCATTACTGTTATTTTGATTCAAATTTTGAAATGTTGTTTCGATACCATTTCAAAATATCAACAAAAGCTGTCCCGATCATACTCTGAGGGATAATGAAGGCGGAAAAATTGCGTCATACATTGTTTTCGTAATGTCTTGATGGTTTAAGCAATGCTTGCAAGACAACATCTTTTACATCTTTTACATCTTTTACATCTTTTACATCTCTTACATCTCTTATAGAATTAACTGTTGCTTAGGAATAGGCCTAGTCATTGGTGAAAACCGTATCAAAATCCTCTACGTAGTTACTGCGACAGGAGTGCACAAATATCCTGACAGGTATACATGGTCGGTAGTCGTTGATAATACTGGGTGGTCAGTAATGTAGCGAATTGACAGGTCGGTTATCTGACGCAATGCCGAAGGAAGTTGAAGGATTTAAAAAACTGTCCTTTCAATTATATATGTTTTTAAATCCAGTGCTGTCGTTGTTACGCATTTTAGCTGTCATAGGGTTTTATACGGTACATAACGGTTTGGTTTTGCTTCATCATCATCAAATTCCGTTCCATTAGATAGTTAGAGACTGTTATGCTCTCGAAATGCGACGGTTTGAAACCATGCGTGCTAAGGGTGGATTAGCGGCTATCACGCGTCTTACAACACATTATGGATAACGCTGAAACGTTTAAATTTCATCACAATGTTTCCGTTCGCTGTAAGCAAGTGATAATTAAATTGGAAGATATGATCTCCTGGTATGCGTTCGCGTTACATACACACCCTTGCCCATTGCCAATCTGAACGACGTTGACGTGCGCCTTCAGTATTGTTTCGCTACGGTCTTAACATCGACCTTTAATAAACGCAGCGTTTCATAACACGAGCGTACCCAGCTAAGCACCCAAGCCACCTTTAACGGAAGGTCCAGTTATTACGCTCGCTGCACTTGACAGCTCTCGGAGGCGCAATAGCGAATTTATCACGCGTGTCACTTCCGCCACTTCTATATAGTCTCCCATTTAAGAGACAATTATTTATTATTAACATGCTTTCGTATGCGACTGTGTCAATTTTGCGGGCTGGCAATGAAAGAACTTTCAAAATTCGAACGAACGAAGGATAATTATTGCTCGATTTCCATTTAGCTTTTTCTTTTGATATATGGTCTTTATGTTATGTCATTCGTTTCTACCAATATATAATTATAAGCTTATGTCTTAAAAGACTATTATACAGGAAGACTATTTGCATATTCGCATATTATAGCGCTATCTACATTTTAATGTACCATAGTTATTTACTGCCGTTTCCACTTAGCTCTAATTGTTATGAGGTCACTCCATTTTTAGGTTCTCTAGAAACACTGATGACAAATTATAAGCATCTGTTAGTGTATACTTTTAAATGTAAATGTTTCTAGATTTATGTACCTACAAAAGAAGTTTTGTAGGTATTCTTAGGCGCCGTCTATTTGAAGTCAAACCTTACATTCAAAGAGTCCTATAATCTTAATACTACGTGTATCCATGGCATCTACAATATACATAGTCCAAGTATGGAATTACGATTCTAGAGCTTCATTTATATCATCGTTTTTGTTATTTCGATGCATGATCAACGGGCGCGTAC